>VFSX01000020.1:5000-112500 GCA_016618255.1 Chlamydomonas sp. UWO 241 | reverse complement strand
CCGGCCGAAAACGACATAAGGCGGGGCGACCGCAGTGATTTGCCGTTTGCTCCAGGAATTTTAATTGCTTTTTCACATCCATTCGACTGAAATTCCTGCCGTGTCCGGCCGAACACGAATCAAGTTGGGGCGACCGCCAGTGTGGTCGATTTGACAGTCCGCCGGACGCCGTTGATGGCGCATTGACCCCGTGTGTGAACTTTTGTTTTTTAAGTTTGAAAACCACAAAATCCAACCCTTAACTTGCCTCAACCCTGTACCCTTAATCCTAACCCCAAAACCTAAAACGGCAAGGTGGGGTGACCGCCGGCGTTGGCTGTTATTTCAGTTTTCTGGTATCTGTCTCATGCCAAACAAGTCTCAATACCAAGTTTTGGAATCTAAAACCTAAACCCTAAACCCTGGGCCCTGCACCCCATCCATGCCAAGGTGCACAAGCTTTGCGCGTGGTTCCAACGCAGCCTCGGCGGCGGTGAGATCACGTCGTGAGCGATCCTGAAGACGCCAAAGTGAGTGGGGGGCCTCGTGGGTGACCTCCTGTGCTTGTTTGCGTTTGTGTGTGTGTGCGTGCGTGTGTGTGTACGTTTGTGTGTGTGCATGTAGGGGCGCGGCGGCGAGGTCACGTCGTGCGCGTTCCTGAGGACGCCAAAGTGAGTGGGGTCGTCGTCGAGCGCTTAACACAACGGGAGCGCAGGCGCTTTTCTTTTGCCCAAACCGTGAGTAAAAACACAGGGCCCAGAAACTGCAGCCAGCAAGGCGCATCAACCCCCAAGCACCGTCCCCCGTTGTGACGAACCGCAAAAAAAATACACCCGCACGGTTTTGAGAGTCAAAAACGGGCACCTCGTGGGGGACCACGTGGGTCTATGTGTGTGTGTGGTGGTGTGTGTGTGTAAGGGGGGGTCCAGCGCAGCCTAGGTGGCGCTGAGGTCACGTCGTGCACGTTCCTGAAGACACCAAAGTGAGTGGGTGACCTTGTGGGACTGGGGGACGGGGGGGGGGGCTTGTACCGCGTGCACGCACGCACACCTACACCCACACCCACACCCACACCCACACCCAACCAAAGCAACCAAGTGTTACATGAGGCCGTCCGCATGCACCGGCAATGCCTGAACTACTAACAGGAGTACACCCCGGCAATTGTCACGAGGTCTGACCCGTGCACTGGGATGTCTTTCGAATAGCGGGTGACCGACTAGCGCCTGAATCGAGTGGATAGTATCCTTGGTTTGGGGGGGTCGGGGGGTTGCCTCTGAGGCACTGGCATCTAACTAAAGGCTTGCTGACTGAAGGCTTGCTGACTGTGACCACCATCATAATTATTATCTACTTTGTTGGCTGGCTGCTCCCTCATTGGCTGCCATCTCTCTGCAAATACCATTGCACAGGCGAGGGTGAGCCACCCGGGAGGCCGCCTGCCGGCTAGTATCACAGCAAGCTCGGGGACGGTCTTCAGCTGGGACTCCGGTGGGGACTTGGCGTACCACACCCTCACCCACACCCACACCCACACCCACACCCACACCCACACCCACACCCACACCCACACCCACACCCACACCCACACCCACACCCACACCCCACACCCACACCCACACACCCACACCCACACCCACCCACACCCCACACCCACACCCACACCACACACACCACACCCACACCCACACCCACACCCAAACCCAAACCCACACCCACTCCCACCCACACGCACTGCAGCACCGTGACCATCGTGGCCGGCAATGCGCCGGGCGTGGCATCCAAGCGGCGGATCCAGATCGTCACGCGGCTGTACGTGTCAATCGGCCAGGTGGGTAACTGGGTGGGTAGCCCAGTGGACTGCACATGAGAGTTGCACAATCCACTTGCCGACGGTCACACGAGCGGTTGCAAAGCTCCAGCGGGAATTAAGAGAGTAGGCACGAGGCTCACCAAAAAGGTCCAGCAACAAAAGTAGCCCATGGTAGCGCCAACCGCGTAGTGGCAGGCACCAAGCAAGCAGCACCACAGCGCAGGCTCCATACCCAAAGACATGCACATGTTGGCTGCACATGGAATGTGCCAACTGGCGCATCTGGTGAGCCTGGATAGTCAGGCATTATAAATGGCACCGTCGTGACTGGGGATCCAGATCGTGAAACGGCTCGACACGTCGGCCAGGTAAGATTGGTAACTGCCGGCGCCTCTCAGCAACTGCCAGTAAATGCCAAGTTACAGCCAGTAACTGCTGCCGCCTAGCGGCGGATCCAGATCGTGGCGCAGCTGTACACATCGATTGGCCAGGTAGGTGACTTCCGGTGCCTGTCAGTTACTGTCGGCACCTGTCAGCAACTGCCAAGTAACTGCCAAGTAACAGCCAGTAACTGTAACTGTAACGGGCAGTAACTGCTCGTAAATGCCGCCCCCAAGCGGAGGATCCAGATCGTCACACGGCTTTACACGACGGTTGGCAGGTGGGTAACTGTCGGCGCCTGTCAGCAACTGCCAAGATACTGCCAAGTAACAGCCAGTAACTGTAACTGTAATGGGCAGTAACTTGTAAATGCCGCCCCCAAGCGGAGGATCCAGATCGTCACACGGCTCTACCCGACGATTGGCAGGTGGGTAACTGTCGGCGCCTGTCAGCAACTGCCAAGATACTGCCAAGTAACAGCCAGTAACTGTAACTGCAACGGGCAGTAACTTGTAAATGCCGCCCCCAAGCGGAGGATCCAGATCGTCACACGGCTGTACCCGACGATTGGCCAGGTGGGTAACTGCCTGCGCCTGTCAGCAACTGCCAGCAACTGCCAAGTAACTGCCAGTAACTGCGGCCCTCAAGCGGATAATCCAGATCGTGACGCGGCTCTACACGTCCATCGGCCAGGTGCACTGGGTAACAGCCGGCGCCTGTCAAAAACCGCCTGTAAACGGTCAGCAGTAACGGTTATAGCAGTAACGGTCAGCAACTGTCATTCGTGGTCGGCAACCTCCAGCAACTGCCGTCCTCAAGTAACTGCTGCCGCCAAGCAGAGGATCCAGATCGTAACGCGGCTCCGCACGTCGATCGGCCAGGTGGGTAAATGCCAGTAGCTGCCAGTGACTGCCAGTAACTGCCAGTGAAACATGGGCCCCTACTAAAACACAACTGACTCGATTGGAGGTTGCCCACTCTAACTGCCTTCGTCGCATTCTGGGTGTGCGCCTGGTCGACCGGCACAGATTAACTTATATTCGGCAGGCGTGCGACACTGAGCCAATTGAGAGCCTTGTGGCAAAGCGATCAATGCAGTGGCTAGGCCATGTGATGCGCATGCCGGCTTCTCGTCTTCCTCGTACGACTTTTGACTGCACAATGGATGTGGCTCGGCAGCAAGGGCGGCCTCCAGCCTCCTCCCGACACTATTTTCTTAAGCTACTGATTCAGCAGCTAGGCGAACTAGTGGCACTCGTTCTGATTGGAAGACTTTTTCGGACACGGCGTTTGAGCGTGCTCAGGATAGGGTCGGGTGGAGAGCCGTGGTGTACGGTCCGGCTGCCCCTCAGGCGCCGGCCCCTCCACCACGGCGGTCAAGTAGATTGGCAAGCGCCACTTGACCCCCTATCCCCTAGAAGCAGTTAGGACCTGTTTTGGAGGCGTCGCACAATAGCTCTCCTTTTTGCTCTGGGACTACACGTTGGCAGGCAGCCGGCTGGTGGCTACCGCCCCTCACAAGTAATTGTTAGGGCCAGAACTGGACTTGGGTCTAGGCGGTGGTACTAGGACTAGAGGTAGTCTTTGCTGGAAAGCCGATGTAACTGTAACTGCCAGTGACTGCACACTGCAAGAAATGACCTAGCTCCCTCCTAGATCCGGCTAAATTAAAATAAAATAAACTGAAAACAAAATGAGCCCCCCCTGTATGCGCACGCGCCAGTAGGCAGTAGGAATGATATATATATATATATAATTCCTATATATAGGCTCACCAATCGCAGCGTTTGTCACCGCGCTCACCCCCGGGGGCACTCGTCTGCCGGTGACTGGCGTCGGCATTGGTCTTCAGGCAGCCTGCCATGACGACTCTGTTTGCCCAGGCCCCCCTGGAGGGTGGGACCTGGCCATGCATGACGCATGGGGCGCAGGCAGAGCCCCATGCATGGAGTTGGACAACCATGCACCATGCCAGGCGGGGACTTTTCTGCTTCAGCGCCGCAGTCGGCACAGCCGGCGTGGTTGGCCTCAAAGGCCAGGAGGAGGACGGTCCTTTCCTACACGCTCCTTGCCAGACATGTCCCCCAGGGACTTGTTTGGGTCTAAACTAGCCGGCGGGAGCGGTGGTCTAGACGGCAGGCAACCGGCTGGTGGCTATCGTCCTTCACAGGGCGGTGGCACTAGGACTAGTGTTGTCTTAGCTGGAATGCCATGTAACTGTAACTGTATATATAGGCAGCAACGTCTTCATGACAGAGCGCGCGCAGATGGCGATCAATCGCAAGGTACGTATGCGCACGCGCCAGTAGTTCCGCTGACTAACTTAGGGCCTCCGCTAATGGGAATCCCAACAGTGCCCTGCGTATCTGAGCAGTAGGAAGACATGAACAGGCACAGCAACGTTGTCATGACGGAGCGCGCGCAGATGGCAATCAACCACGAGGTACCCCCCCAACTACAAGTAACAAGTAACAAGTAACACGGGGTTTCCAGCTTAGCAGGCTACTCTTCTACTAGAGACACCCGCCGATACTCCAGCACACTTAAGTACTAGAGTACCGCCGGCTCCCGGCCGATAGACTACCGCTCCCGCCGGCTAGACTACCCCAAACAGCGGTCTCTGAGAGACATGTCTGGCAAGGAGCATATAGGAGAGGACCTTCCTCAGAGTCACAGTAGCGGCCTTGTGGCCAGTCAAGCCGGCAGAGCCGACTGGCGCTGACTGGAACGGTCCCCGCCTGGCAGTGCATGGCTGTCCAGCTCTCGTTTGCATGGGGCTCAGCCGGCGCCCCATGCCTCATGCATGGCCAGGTCCCACAGAGTTGTCGTGGAGGCTGCCTGACGACCTTCCAACGCCAGTCACCGGCAGACGAGCGCCCCCGAGGATGAGCGCGGTGACGAACGCTGCGATTGGTGAAGCGGATTTACTCTGTGTTGCCTCGGCGGTCGCCACCGCTGAAGCCGTGATGGTAGCCCGCCTCCACGGGCAGCCATCTTGACCAATGTCCAGCATGCATTGACGGGCGCCAGCTCCTCCGCTCGTCGATCAACTCTTCGAGATCGGTGCCGCATGGCGTCCTGCATGGGGGGAGGATAAGGGCCGTCTCCCAGCACGGGCCGCGGCAGCGCCGCGGCTACTCGCCAAGCCATGGCAGCGCCGGGCAAGCCGCTCCTGAAGTGTTCCACCGAGGGGCAGTCTAGCAGGAGCCAGGCCAGTGGTATTTTACCCCGCTCGTCAGCGGCACGGAGATCCTCGTCACCAGCAGCGCCGCATTGCTGGGTCCAGGGCTCGGCGACGAGAACGCGCCTCCGTTAATCGAGCCCCCAACTAGGCTTAAACAAAACTTCCTTATGTCGAGATAAGCAAGGCCGTGAAGGATTAGTCCAGGCAGCGCGCGCAGATGGCGATCAACTACAAGGTACGTTGCAGTGGTTTCGGATCCCCCGCCTTAGGAATCCTACAGTGCCTTGCTTGTCTGGGCAGTAGGAGGACATGAACTGGCAGCAACGTCTTCATGACAGAGCGCGCTCAGAAGGCAATCGACCACAAGGTATTCACAAACTCGCCAGCTGGCTGCAGTAGTTCGGCTCACTAATTTCTCTGTTAACAGGAATTCGTCAAGCATTGCTGATCTGGGGCCTTGAAGAATTCGCTTCCTATACTAAGGCTGATAGGGAGCCTCATCTCCAATGAGGCTCTCTATTAGCTAACAGGCGTGCGCAGATGGGGATCAACCAAAAGGTACGTGCCAGTGGTTCCAGATTCGCTTACTAAGGTCCTCCGCTTATGGGAATCATACAGTGCTCTGCTTGCCTGGGCAGTAGAAAGACATGAGCAGGCAGCAGCGTCTTCACGACGCAGAGCGCGCGCAGACGGCAACCAAGCACAAGGCATTTACAAACGCGCCAGCTGGCTGCAGGAGTTCCGGATCCGCTGAATAACGGCGACCAACCACACTGTAATTGGGCGCTTCACTCTCCAATGGGTGCGGCCTGTGCAGGCCCTAAAACTAGGGTGCTTGACTAGAGCTGCGGGTGCGGTGATGATGTGATACTGCTGCTGTTGATGCCGCATCACTGACTCCTCTTTTGCGCATCGTCATCGTTTCCGCACCTCGGGTCAACCGCCTCAACCGGCCATCAGGGGTGCCTCCGGCCATCAGGGGTGCCGGCCATCAGGGGTGCCTCAGTGGGTGCGATGCTGCCGAGGATCGCTGATTCCTCTTATTGTCGCCACGGCTCCTCTCATCGCCACCCCTAGTGATTAGTAGTAGTACTGATCCATCATTGCCCTCCTGTCCACACCTCAGGTCAACCGGCTCAACCTTGCCATCAGGCTAGGGGCCTAGGGCTGCTTCTGTGGGTGCGGTGACGTTATGATCATGGTGCTGAGGATCACTGACTCCTCTCAATGCCATCACGGCGCCTCTCATCGCGGCCACCCCTAGTGATTAGTAGTAGTACTGATTATTCCCATCGTGTCCGCACCTCAGGTCAACCGGCTCAACCTCGCCATTAGGGGCCAGAACTACGAGAACCGCCTGATCAAGCACGCGGAGCGCAGGTTCTGCGTCGGGGTGCCCGGGCTGGAGAAGGCCAAGATCGAGAAGGGCTACTTCGAGGTGGGGGGCTAATTTAGGGCTGTTTTGTCATTTTGTGTGTGTGGGGTGTGGGGTGTGGGGTCTGGGGTGTGGGTTGTGGGGTGTGTGGTGGGGTGTGTGGGGTGTGGGGTGTGTGCGTGTGTGTGGGGGGGCTTCCAAGTCGGGCCCGGGCTCGAGAAGGCCAAGATTGAGACGGGCTACTTCGAGGTGGGAGCCTCAGGGGCGCGTAGTTGGGCTGTTGTATCGTTTTGTGTTTGTGTGGGAGGGGGCGGGGGGGGGGGGCTTCTGCGTCGGGGTGCCCGGGCTGAAACGGGCCAAGATTGAAGGGCCACTTCGAAGTGAGGGTCTAAACCCTCAAACTGGTTTGCTAGCTAGTGATGGCTGTTTGTGCTTTTTGTGTGTGTGTGTGTGTTTTGGGGGGGGGGGGGCTTCTAAGTAGGGGTGCCTGGCTCGAGAAGGCTAAGATTGAGAAGGACTATTTTGAGGTGGGGACACGCTAGGCCTTTGAGGTAGGCCCAAAGGGTCCCAGGTACCTGCGGAGAAAGAGAGAGATTGTTACACGAACCGGTGGTACTTCCCAACCGCCCCCGAGGGGACGCGGGCTCACTGTATGTGTGGGAAACGGGAAAGGGATGGGAAAAGGGAAGGCAAAGGGGTGCGCCGCAGGCTCAGGGGTCTCACTTCCGGGGGCACGCTCAATGGCATGCGCTTGTCAACTGTCGATTGTTTTTGTATTTTGTATTTTATGCCGAGGGATCATTTGTCCTCACAGCCAGCACCCCAGTCTGGATGCTACAGCGTGACAGTGTCGTGTGCCTTGGTTGGCGCATTTGTGTGCGTGTGCGGTGGTGTTGGTGTGTGTGGGGGGGAGGGCGGCTTCTGAGGGGGGGTGCCCGGCGGCTGGTACAGGCCAAGATTGAGAAGGGCTACTTTGAGGCTGGGGCATGCATACAAGTTTTGTGCCTACTTTCGTGCTCGTGGTGGGTGGGTGAGTGTGTGGGGGAGTGTGTGGATGTGTGGCTCACTGTATGTGTGGGGAGACGGGGAAGGGATGGGAACAGGGAAGGCGAAGGGGTGCGCCGCAGGCTCAGGGGTCTCACTTCTGGGGGCATGCTCTATGGCATGCGCTTGTCAAATGTCAATCGTTTTTGTGTCTTTTTAATCTATGGGTGCGCACGGGCATCAACCGTCCGGTGTAGCCCAACCCCGCCCTACCACATTCACAGCGCCTGAGGCGGCGCCTCAGGCGTCCCATTCACATGTGCGGATCAGGCGGTGCCTCAGGCGCTCCGACCTCCTGAGGCGCCGTTTAAGGCGTAATCCAAACCGCCTCAGGCGCCACACCGACCGCCTCAGGCGCCCCCACCGCCTGAGGCGCACCTCGGACCGTCTCAAGACCTTGTGACCGCATTCACTCGCGCGGATCAGACGTCGGGATTTTGGTGTGGCCTTGGGGCAGGCCACCCGCAAACCGGCGCCAAGCGAGGTCCTGTCCTTGAGCGCAATGTGCGCCAACTGTGGGCCGCCAAGCAATCAGCGCGCCGCCGTCGTCCACCCCAGCGGGGGGGGGGCGCCCTAGTCAGAAGTCAGAGTCAGGGGAGTCGGGGGGGGGCACATGCTCCCGCCGACTCGTTCAGGGGGGATCCACCGGAGCGTGGAGGCAGAGGCGAGGCCGGTCGCCCGCACGCACCACCCCGATGAACGGGTGGTCGGGGGGAGGGCCATCGGCGGCAGCCCACGCCGGTGGGACTTGGTCGAGGGAGGTGACCTCCTGGAGGCTCGTCCAGAAACGGGCCACCACCGCGCGGCCGGCGCGGTCAGCTTTGTCAGGCTGGGCCGGGCCAGCCGTGAGGACTGGGAAGAAGTCAGTTATCAGGGTTTGGTCGTCGGGGGGGGCGGCGCCAGTGTCGAGGTGCAGAGCCCACAGGAGGCGGCGCCCATACGCCATGGCGTCGAGGGCCGCCACGCAGACAACGCGCCACACGTCGGCGCACACGGCGGCATCGGGAGGCTGTCGCAGCTAGATGTGGCGGCATGCCAGCGCGCCTGCCGGCACCCCCTTGGCCTCCAGTCCGGCACGCATGGCCCCGACGACCGCAGTAGCGACGCAGCACTCCCAGAAGTAGTGGGAGCGCCACATGAGGTTGGCGCGTGGGCCGTGCGTTGGGTGCCAGCCGCAGGGACAGGGGGCAGTGAAGATGATGCCACCGCCGCCCGCACCGGGCACGCCGTTGAGGGTGACGCGCCAGAGTGAACCACTAGAGAGAATTGGTTACACGTGCCGGTGGTACTTCCCAAACATCCCCGAGGGGACGCCGGGCTCACTGTATGTGTGGGGAGACGGGAAGGGTATTGAAAAAGGAAAGGCGAAGGGGTGCGCCGCAGGCTTAGGGGTCTCACTTCCGGGGGCACGCTCAATGGCATGCGCTTGTCAACTGTCAATTGTTTTTGTGTTTTTGTATTTTATGGGCGCGCACACTCTAGCAGAGCATCAACCGTCCGGCGTAGCCCACCCCGTGGGGCAGGCCACCCGCAAACTCGGCAAGTCAGTATCAAAACCCAAGCCACAGGGTGGCCGGGGCGGGCGGGGCCCTCCGGGGGGCGGACAAGGCAGCACGTTGACCACTCAGCGCAGCGAGCGCCAGCGAGGTTCCTTCCTTGAGCGCAATGTGCGCCAGCTGTGGGCCGCCAGGCAATCAGCGCGTCGCCTGAAGAGAGAGATTGTTACACGGCCGGTGGTACTTCCCTAAACGCCCCCGAGGGGACGCCGGGCTCACTGTATGTGTGGGGAGACGGGGAAGGGATGGAAAAAGGGAAGGCGAAGGGGTGCGCCGCAGGCTCAGGGGTCTCACTTCCGGGGGCACGCTCAATGGCATGCGCTTGTCAACTGTCATTTTTTTTTTTTTTTTTTTGAATCATGCGAATAAATCGAAAAACTTGTTTGAACGAGTAAATAATTCAACACTGTACGATAACGGTCATCTCAGCATGCAAGGGAGCTCTCGGGCATCTTCCCATCAGATACCAGGCACCATCCTCTGTAGTCTAGTTGGCCCAGGATACCCGCCTCTCAAGAGGTGGTCAGGGCTCACCCCTGATTCACGCCACATGGTGATCGCGGGCGACCCGGGTTCGAATCCCGGCGGAGGAATTCTTTTGTTTTGCTCGTGAGCTCTCGGGGTAGTAACCAATCCCTCCCTCTCGTGGGTCTCTTCTGCCTGGTATAGAGGAGACAAGTCAGGAGGGTGGGCCAGGCAGAGGGGGCCAATTAGAGTAGACAGACAGGTTGTGCGCGGCGCTGCAAGTGTTCCGGACAACGACTGTATTCCCCATCGCACACCAACGCCGCGCCGCCCTCTGCTGTGCACACACGCACGAGACGGTTGCACTTGGTCACAGTTACAGTCACAGTTACATCGGCTTTCCAGCAAAGACTACTACTTGGTCACAGCAGTAACAGTAACAGTAACACGGGGTTTCCAGCTAAGCAGGCTTCTCTTCTACTAGAGACACCCGCCGACACTCCAGCACACTTTAGTACTAGAGTACTGCTGGCTCCCGGCCGATAGACTATCGCTCCCGTCGGCTAGACTACCCCAAACAGCGGTCTCTGAGAGACATGTCTGGCAAGGAGCATATAGGAGAGGACCTTCCTCAGGGTCACAGTAGTGGCCTTGTGGCCAGTCAAGCCGGCAGAGCCGACTGGCGACTGGAACGGTCCCCGCCTGGCAGTGCATGGCTGTCCAGCTCTCGTTTGCATGGGGCTCAGCCGGCGCCCCATGCCTCATGCATGGTCACAGCACAGGTCTATATAAAGCGCTCCCTGACCCCAGACTCATCCCCCCCCATCCCGAGCACACAGGTGCAGATGCAGCGCTCTTCGACACCCGGACCCACACCCACACCCACACCCACACCCACACCCAAACTCATCATCATCCCCCCCATCCCCCCCCCCCCGCGCACAGGTGCAGATGCGGCGCTCCCCGTACAACCCCACACCCACACCCCACACTCCACACCCGACCCCGACCCCAGACCATCCCCCCCCCGCCCCCCCGAACACAGGTGCAGATGCGGCGCTCCCCGCACACACCCCAGACACCACATACACCCACACCCGACCCCAGTCCCCAGACCCCAGACCATCCCCCCCCCGCCCCCCCCAGGCACAAAGGGCAGATGCAGCGCTCCCTTTACACACCCAGCCCCGACCCCGCCCCTGCCCCCCCCCCCCACGCCCCCCCCCCCCCGAGCACACAGGTGCAGATGCGGCGCTCCCCGTATGGCCACTGGGATGAGATCGTCGGCGACGGGTGGACGTGGGACAAGGTGGGGGGAGAGGCCACGGCAGTGTTTCCATTGGCCACCCCACGCCCCCTGCAAACGTGCATTTGTGGGGTGAGATTCATCGAATCGTGATGGCGCTGCGGGGGGCGCGAGAATGCGCGAATTTCGACCCCAAAGTGTGAAAAACGCCATTTTCACACATTCTCGCAAAAAAAACGCCTCTGATCGGGAGAGATTTAGATACAAGCGTGAGAGCGAGGGAGCCGTTTTTTTCCGTAGGTGAACCACTGGGCCACGGCCACGACTGTACCCTGAATATGTGGGTGGCTGGTGCCCCCTGTGGTGCCCCTCAACCTCTGCTGCGGAAGAAGGTGGAGCGGATGGAAGTGAGTTAACGGACGCCAGTGTGACCGACCTCTAAGACATTGATTGATTGAGGGAGGGATGTACATTGTAAGCGTGGCTCAGCTCGCGCACATTTTTTTATGACGATGTTTTACAATCCACTGCCGGCGGTCACACGTTCGGTTCCAAAGCTCCAGCAGGATGCATTGGGTGGTGAGGGTGGGCGTGGGATGAGGTTTGCCAGCCACCTCCATCCCTCACCTTGTAAAACTCTCATCATCACCTCCCACCTCAGGCGCCGCTTGCCCTCATCCCACCTCATCCACCGTTTGCCCACAGCCACTGTTTGCCAGCCACCGCCATCCCTCACCTCCCACCGCCGCACATTGATGCATGGGGCGGTGAGAGGGGGGACGGGGGATGAGGTTTGCCAGCCGCGCACACACAACACACGCACACACACCGACATCCCTCGCCTCCCACCGCCATACCCTGGTTCACTGGGTACGGTGAGGGTGGACGTGGGACAAGGTGTGCCAGCCACGCACACAAGCACACACACCGCCATCCCTCACTCGACGTCCTCAGCGACCGCGAGGAGGCGCAGCACCAGGCGCTGTGGCCTGCTTTCCTCGCCGCCAAGGCTGCGGGGAAGCGGGCGCAGTTCCACCGCGCGCGCCTCGTCGTTGACGGCGAGCGGGTGGCTGCACCTGTTTGCTAGTTGCACCCCCCGGGGGTGTTTTTCAAGGAGAGGTGGCGTCACACGCGTGCGGTGGCGGGTGCGGTGTGGTCGCTGAGTAGAGTGCTGCAGCGGGTTTTGCTCCAGCCCCGCCTCCGGTGGTCTGGGGGAGGGCTTTTTGGTCCCTTCATGGTTTCATACCTTGGGTCCGCCCTCTGGCCATTTGAGGGGCTGGGTGTGCAGCCTGCACAGTGGTGCTGCTTGCTTGGCGCCCGCCACCAAGTGTGGATGGCGTTACCGTGGGCTACTTGTAGCTTGACCTTTTGTGGGCCTTGAGCCTTGTTTCTCTAGTCCCACTGGAGCTTTGGAACCGTACGTGTGACCGCCAGAAGTGGATTGTAAAACTCTCATCATCATCCCACCGCTACACGTTGATGCATTGGGCGGTGAGGGTGGACGCGGGACAAAGTTTGTCAGCCACACACACACACAACATGGGGTAGGCATGCACACACACACACACACACACACACAAACACACACATGTTCACACACACACACAACGCACATACACACGCCCCTCTACCCCCCCCTCCTCCCCCCAGCGGACCGCCTCCTACGGCAAACATACACGCACATGCGCACGCTCACACACCTCCCCTGCCCCTCCCCCCCTCCTGCCCTCCAGTGGACCGCCTCGTACGGCAAGCTGCAGCGTCTCGTCATGGCCGACATCATGGGGCAGGCAGCGGGGCACATCGAGATGCCGTTCCCGGTGCGTGCGTGTGCACCAATCAGAGCGGGGGGGGGGGGACGGTGCACCAATCAGAGCATTTGGGGGGGGGGGCGACATCATGGGGCACATTGAGATGCCGTTCCCGGTACGTGTGTGTGCACCGATCAGAGCACTGGGGGGAGGGGAGGGGGGCAGTGGTGCACCAATCAGAGCATTGTGGGTGGGGCAGGCAGCGGGTCACATCGAGGTGCCATTCCCGGTGCGTGCGGTGAGACAATCAGAGCATTGGGTAGTGTGTGTGAGGGGAGGGGAGGGCGAGTTGGAGAGGGGGAGTGTTAAGATTCACCTCATGAGGTGCGGCTGATGAACCAGCGGTGGGCCTTCACAGCCATCTTAGCGGTCAGCCGCACCTTATCTCAACACAAGGAATGTCCTCGAGGTTGCTCACTCCGAAATCACCTCCCCCGGGATGCATGGCAGCGCGCGGGAGATCACTCTGTCGAAACGAGTAGCGAGTAGCACTGAGTTTCCAGCCCCCTAGACCGTGTGGTGCAGAAGGGAACATTATAAATAGTATTTAGCTTGGAGCTAACGCAAACGCCCAGCAAAAGCCCGAAATGCGCAGTAATACTCGCAAAAAAAATGCTTTTTGTTGTTTTTTATCTGTCGCTTGCCTGGTTGCTTGGGACACTCCTTTCATAGAAAATGGTTTTCAAACAATTATAAGGGAATGTTCCAATCTTGAGAGGGTGGTCGCCACCACTCTTAGAGGGTGGGGCGAGGCCGCCTCGAATCATCACATTCACACACCCACACACCCACACACACACACGCGCGTGCACACGCAGGGCCGCATGTGCAACGAGGCACGGGACTGCATCCCGCACAGCTGAGACATCAACTACCGCAGCCAGCTGCCCTGACGCACACACACACAAGCACACACAGACACACATGCACACGCACACGCACACGCACACGCACACGCACACGCACACGCACACGCACACGCACACGCACACGCACACGCACACGCACACGCACACGCACACGCACACGCACACGCACACGCACACGCACACGCACACGCACACGCACACGCGCACGCGCACGCGCACGCGCACGCACACGCACACGCACACGCACAAACACAGGGCCGCATGCGCAACGAGGCACGGGACTGCATCCCGCACAGCTGAGACATCAAGTACCGCATCCGGCTGCCCTGACACGCACACACACACACACACACACACGCACATGCACATGCACATGCACACACACACACGCACACACACGCACACGCACACACACATGCACACACACAGGGCCACATGTGCAACGAGGCACGCGACTGCACCCCACACAATGGCGATGTCAACTACCGCAACCGGCTGCCACCACCACTTTCAGACACGCACACCTGCGCACACGCACACACACACGCACACACACACACACACACACACACACACGCTCACACACACACACAGGGCCGCCTGCGCAGCGAGGCACGGGACTGCAATCCGCACAGCGGCGACGTCACCTACCGCATCCGGCTTCCGGTGCGCGACGGCCTCGACAACTACCCAACCAGGTGGGGCAACCCTGCACGCAGTTTTGGCTTCATTTTTTAAGTAGCTAGATTTGAATTCAGAACTTCACACTGTGAATCAGGATGGATGAGACCCTCATGCTTCCAACGAGCCGCCCCACGCATGCGACGGACCAGCACAGCTCCCATGGCACGCTTTGGGGAATGGGGAATCTAGTGATTTGGGAATTATTTGTAGTACCAGGCATCCGCAAACGATCACAAGGGGGGGCATTCACACCCATGGCACGCTTTGGGGAATGGGGAATCTAGTGATTTGGGAATTATTTGTAGTACCAGGCATCCGCAAACGATCAGAAGGGGGCGGCATCCACACTAAGATGCTGACCGGATGATGGGGTGCGGTGGCTTCACCGACAGTCCCTCTCCCGCCCCACATACCAGCCAGAGGCTCTGTCGCCTTTGTGGCATGCGGGAGGATGAGGCACACGTGATTTTTGAGTGTCCAGCGTATACGGAGACGCGTACAGTTCCACACCCTTTTCCTGAGCGTCCCTGGGGACGATAAAGGCTTGGATGCGAAGATGCGGGCGTTTATGAACCCCAGCCCGGGGCTACTTTACCCTTGTTTTTGGCGTGACATGGCCAACTTTCTGGTCTCGTGCCTTGATATACGTAACACAAGCCTGGAGATGGTAGAGGATCGGGAGGAATAATTGACCTGAAGCGAACGATGTTTTGAATTAGGAGTCAATGAGGCAGCCACGATAGTGGCGGGGACCCAAGCGTGGGTTCCCGAGGAGCTGCGGTGGACTGTGCCGTTTGCAGTGCACCGCAGCTGGCGCACCTGAGAAATGCCCACGCTGGGTCTCACACGTGAAAGCTGCCTCAAAGATGACGACCTCAAAACGGAGTATGCAGAAGGAACATATTTATCCGTTATAACCGGGGGGCAAGCTTGCTTTCTAACCTATCACCAAATCCCACACTGTTGGTCACTACTGACCGCCTTTTCCAGCCCCTTTCTAGGTAGTTAGGCTTAGGGATGTGCCCCTCACCGAGTCCTTCTGTGCCTCCCCCCTTCAGCAGGGGGGGGGCCTGCGACACGTCCAATGTCGTGCTCGGTGCAACTACAAGGGGTCAGCTTCTGCTCAGAGCCGGGTTAAGGGTAACAGGTTGAGAATCCTGTGAATGCTGGTTGAAATCCCAGTTAGAAAACCCCTTAACACGTTAGAGGTTGCGGCCCGGCTGGATATCCTTTTCGGCCACGTCTTGGCCTTTCTCCCCACGGGGGGATGTCTCTTCTGGCAATTGGCGACGAACCTGCCTTGCGTTTTCCGTTTCCTAACATGCGCTCACCGACTTCAACAAGCGTTTGCTGCCGCTGCGGTAGGGGACCTAGGGGTGCGCCCACGCTCTTTACAGAGTTGGGGTTCCCTACCACCAACAGCCAGCCATCTCAGTAAGGTGCTCGGGCCATACGCGCCGAGCACGGTCTTATACGCCTTTAGAGGTGTCCCTGACTGTAACATCCATCATCATCACACAGCTACCCACAACTACTCCACAACTGCCCCCATCTACCCCCCAACTACCTCCACCAACTACCCCACCAATAACCCCCACAACCGTCGCACAACCACCTTACCGACTCCCCCCGACAACTGCCCCAACCAACCACACCTCCAGTGCTGGCAAGCGCAAGACCGAGTTCCCTGCCACGCTTCGCGTGTCGGATCTGAAGGCGACGTCAGGGCCCTTCGCGGTGTATGTGTGTGTCAGCGTGTGTGAGCGTGTGTGTGTGCATGTATGTGTGTGTGTGTGTGTGTCCTGCCATGCTTCGCGTGTCGGATCTGAAGGCGACGCCAGGCCCCTTCGCGGTGTGTGTGTGTGTGTGTGTGTGTGTGTGTGTGTGGGCTCCCTGGGCGGCCCACTCCCTGGGCGGCCCACTCCCTGGGCGGCCCACTCCCTGGGCGGCCCACTCCCTGGGCGGCCCCCTGGGCGGCCCACTCCCTGGGCGGCCCACTCCCTGGGCGGCCCACTCCCTGGGCGGCCCACTCCCTGGGCGGCCCACTCCCTGGGCGGCCCACTCCCTCCCTGGGCGGCCCACTCCCTGGGCGGCCCACTCCCTGGGCGGCCCACTCCCTGGGCGGCCCACTCCCTGGGCGGCCCACTCCCTCCCTGGGCGGCCCACTCCCTGGGCGGCCCACTCCCTGGGCGGCCCACTCCCTGGGCGGCCCACTCCCTGGGCGGCCCACTCCCTGGGCGGCCCACTCCCTGGGCGGCCCACTCCCTGGGCGGCCCACTCCCTGGGCGGCCCACTCCCTGGCCCGGCCCACTCCCTGGGCGGCCCGGCCCGGCCCACTCCCTGGGCGGCCCGGCCCGGCCCACTCCCTGGGCGGCCCGGCCCGGCCCACTCCCTGGGCGCGGAGTCGCGGCGGTCGGCCCATGTGAGTCGCCGTCGCCCATCCCCCACATCGCCCCGCCCCCCGTCGACTGCCGCCAATGTATGCGGCCCATCCTGGACTATCCACCATCGCCATCGTCCGAAGGGCAGCCTCAACGAGCCGAGCAACTCGACCCCCAAATTCAAAATTTCATCGCAGAGCCCGTCTCCATGCCCTCGCCAGCGCCGAACAGCTCCTCGGCCGACTGTCGACCGCATCCCAGACCGCCTCGCCTCCGCCGAGCAGATCCTCGGCCGCGCCCCACTGCGGCGCCCCACCACCATGCACCACAGAGAACCTCACATCGCCATGCCCCCCCCTTCAGCACCCTTCACTCCCACTGACAAGCTCCAAACTACACAGTCCACCTATCCCCCACCTTCACCACCCCACAGTCGACTACCCGCCCACGCTCCACCCCCACATGGAGCTTGCCGTCCCGTGTGCGCGCCATGCAGGCCCATGCACCCCCGCCCCATGCGCCTCCCGCCCATGCGCCCTCACGCGCGCCGACCCCATGCTGGCCCTCCCTCCCCCCCCCCTCCCCCCAGCCTTTCCTCCCTTGCCCCTGCCTCCACCCCCTGCCTACCTACATCATCGCCCCATGGACTTCACAGGCCCATGGAGATGATCCGCCTCACCACCCCCCACGCGCCAGCCTCTCCTCCCTCGCCCCTGCCTCCGCCCCCTGCCTACCTACATCATCGCCCCTTGGAGTTCAGAGGCCCATGGAGATGATCCGCCGCCCCATGCCTGCGCCCCTGCCTACGTTCATCATCGCCCCATCGAGTTCATGGGCTCATGGAGATGATCCGCCGCCGCCCCCTATCCCAGGCCCGCCCACGCTCGCCCGTCGCCCCATCGAGGAGCTGATCCGACGTCCTCTAGGCCTGCCTACCCCCAACTATCGCCCCATGGAATTAATCAGCTCATGGGGGGATGATACGCCGCGATTGAGGTTGAATGAAGTTGAAAGTTGAAGTTGGTTGGCCTGAGTGGCAACCTCCCCCCCCCCCCGCCATGTGATGTACCCCTCTTAGCGCTGATTGGTCCCCCGCTGTAGAACGACACACATGTGCCTTTTGACCTCCGGAACATTGCCAGTACTTAAGTACGGGTAGCGCTGTTAAAGTCGTGTAACATTATGGAATGGAATGGAATGTGTGTGTGTGTGTGTGTGTGAGAGCGTGTGTGTGCGTGTGTGTGTGTGTGTCCTGCCACGCTTCGAGTGTCGGACATGAAGGCGACGTCAGGGCCCTTCGTGGTGTGTGTGTGTGTGTGTGTGTTCTGCCACGCTTCGAGTGTCGGACCTGAAGGCAACGTCAGGTGCATGCGCGTGTGTGTGTGAGTGTGCGTGTGCTTGTGTGTGTGTGTGTGAGCGTGTGCATTTGTGTGTTCATGTGTGTGTGCATGTGTGTGTGTGTGCGTGTGTGTGTGTGCATGTGTGCTTGCTTGTGTGTGTGCTTGTGTGTGTGTGTGCGAGCGTGTGCGTGTGTGTGTGTGTGTGTGTGTGCGTGTGTACATGTTGTGTGTGTCTACGTGTGTGCATGTGTGTGTGCATGTGTGTATGTGTTCCCTGCCACGATGCGTGCGTCAGACGGCAAGGCGACGTCTGGTGTCTTCACGGTGTGTGTGTGTGTGTGTGTGTGTGTGTGTGTGTATGAGTGTCTTTGAGGTGTTTGTGTGGGTGTTGTGGGGGTGGGCGTGTGTTTGCGCATGTGCCTGCGTACACACACACACACACACACACACACACACACACACACACACACACGTGTGCGTGTGTCTGCGCGCACGCACAAACACACACACACACACACATCCACATCCACACACACACCAACACACATCCACACACACACCCACACACGCACACACACACACACACACATCCACACACACACTCACTGGTGACGTGGCGGTGCGGCCCCATGGAGCGCCTTCTGCTGGAGATGGCGGCGTGGGTGGAGGGCGTGTACCTCGGCAGTGAGAGGAAGTCGAGCAGGTGCGTGGGAGCACGGCTCGCAGAGTGCCCGTGCTCATCACGGGTACCTGTGCGTGGGCGTGTGTGTTTGTGTGTGTGTGTGTGTGTGCACAGAAGTCAACTATGTGTGCAACATGCGTGGCAACATGCGTGGGGTGGAGGGCGGGTGGAGGGCGAGAGGAAGTCCAACAGGTGGATGGATGGGAGCAGGTGTCGGGTGGGGTGCTCGTCCCACGCACCTGTGGAATATTATTTGTATACCGTACGGGGCCTGAGCCTCAGCGGGGGGGGGGGGGGGTAATACAACATTGTGTAATCGTCCCCTGGGGGGGGTCGAGGATTTGTTTCTGTCCCCAGGGCCCTCTGAAACAACTTCGCAGGGACGTCGAAAACAATACTTACACGCGGAGGCTCAGGCCCTGTACGGTAGCATATCATCTGCGATGCGGCTGGCGCAACCACGACAGCCTCAGTCTCTGCAGCACCACTGCTACCCTCCCAGGGTCTCTGCCTCTGACTCATGCAGAGCTGAGGGTCCTGCCTGGCTGAGGTGCTTGGCGCCCGCGGCCGCGTGTGGGTGACGCGTGCCCCCCCCCCTCCCTCGTGACCTTTGGAAGGTCTCCTGCTTTGACTGATCCTGCTGGAGCTTTGGAACTGACGTGTGGAATTCTGGGCCTTACCTCACGTGCCCCAGGGTCTTCCGGGCGCAAGCGTGTAAAACCTGTAAAACCTATTAAACCTTAGGTTACAGTTACAGTTACATCGGCTTTCCAGCAAAGACTACCTCTAGTCCTAGTACCACCGCCTAGACCCAAGTCCAGTTCTGGCCCTAACAATTACTTGTGAGGGGCGGTAGCCACCAGCCGGCTGCCTGCCAACGTGTAGTCCCAGAGCAAAAAGGAGAGCTATTGTGCGACGCCTCCAAAATAGGTCCTAACTGCTTCTAGGGGATAGGGGGTCAAGTGGCGCTTGCCAATCTACTTGACCGCCGTGGTGGAGGGGCCGGCGCCTGAGGGGCAGCCGGACCGTACACCACGGCTCTCCACCCGACCCTATCCTGAGCACGCTCAAACGCCGTGTCCGAAAAAGTCTTCCAATCAGAACGAGTGCCACTAGTTTCGCCTAGCTGCTGAATCAGTAGCTTAAGAAAATAGTGTCGGGAGGAGGCTGGAGGCCGGCCTTGCTGCCGAGCCACATCCATTGTGCAGTCAAAAGTCGTACGAGGAAGACGAGAAGCCGGCATGCGCATCACATGGCCTAGCCACTGCATTGATCGCTTTGCCACAAGGCTCTCAATTGGCTCAGTGTCGCACGCCTGCCGAATATAAGTTAATCTGTGCCGGTCGACCAGGCGCACACCCAGAATGCGACGAAGGCAGTTAGAGTGGGCAACCTCCAATCGAGTCAGTTGTGTTTTAGTAGGGGCCCATGTTTCGCAGCCGTACAGAAAGTGGGGCAGCACGAAAGTGTTGTAAACCCGCATCTTAGACTGCACTTGCATCTTCTTGCTGGCCCAAATCTTATCAAAAGACGCAAACACGCCCAGCGCGCGACCGACACGCACACCGATCTCCTTTTCCACACCACCACTCTGGGTGATCCAACTCCCTAGATACTTAAATGCAGAGACGGTCTTCACTTCACCACCAGTCAGCGCAGACGTGGGCAGATCCGCGACAAAATCTGCTGGCAAAATCATCACTTCTGTCTTGGCGGCGTTGATTTGCATGCCAAAGCCAGAGGACACTTTGTCAAGGATTTTCAGCATAAGCGCCAACTGAGCTGGGTCATGCGAGAACAAACATAAATCGTCGGCATACATCAGCATTACTATGCGCTCAACCGACGACGACAACACAGAGCCGCCGGCTCGGGTCACGACTGACACGCCAGCCCCCTCTGGCATCATGTCTAGCGCCTTTTTCACTATGTGGTCAATAAAAACATTGAACAACACAGGAGCAATGACGCACCCCTGTCGCACACCAGACGACACGGGGAATTCGTGCCCGATTTTCCCAGCCAGCCGCACGGCAGCTGCAGTGTTGGTGTGAAGATCCTCCAACAGATCAATAATGTGTGGATGAACACTATATAATCTAAGGACTCTCTACAGTGTCGCACGGTTTATGCAATCGTAAGCTTTAGAAGAGTCGACAAATGCCACGGCCATGCATTGTTTGTACTCAGCATGTGCCGCGCTCAGCGAGCGCAGAGTAAAAATCGCATCAACAGTGCCTCTGCTTTTTCTGAAACCACACTGAGCCTCATGCAACTGACCATCAACCTGCGTGGAGACGCGGTGCAGAAGTATGGCAGCGTACACTTTCCCGGAAATAGAGAGAAGGCTTATACCGCGGTAGTTACCAGGGGAGTCACGCGGACCCTTCCCCTTATATAACGGTGTGATAATAGCAGTTTTCCATTCCCTCGGGGCTCTCCCCGACCGCCATACGGCGATGATGACCCGGTGGAGCCAGTCTGATGGCTGCGGCTGCGGCCCGCCAGCCTGTCGCACGCGCGCGCAAACTGGCGCAGATTCTTCTTGCGTAACATGTCTTGCGCCTCCGCCACCTGCTGGCTGATCCACCTCTCCCTGTCTCTCTGCACAGCTGCGTCGGCCGCGCGGTTGGCGCGGTTGCGCTCTCGTTTGGCAGCAGCAGACTTGCTCCTGAGCCATGCCGTGTGAGCGCGCTGCCGGGCGTCCATGAGCCGGAGGGTGCGCTGCGACAGAGTGAACTGCCAGCCGCGCCGCCGGCGGCTGCCGCGTGGAGCGAGGTGGTTGGTGGCCACCTCGCGAATGGCAGCAGCCATCGCGTCGTACTCCGCCTGGGCATCAGCGCCCTCGGGCGGCACGGCCTCCAGCAGCCCAAAGCGATCGGACAGCTGGAGGTTGAACTCACGACGGACAGCCGGGCGCCGCAGTTGTGAAGAGTCCCATGCGCGCCGCTGAGAGCCGCCTGCATGGCGGGAGGCTCGCATGCGGAGGCGCATGGACAGTACCACCATGCGGTGATCGCTGTCCCAGGTTGGGCTCCTACGCACCCTACAGTCTGTCACCGCATGCATGCGGCGGCGCGCGACCAGGATGTAGTCCTTGACGCTGTGCAGGCGGCGCACAGAGCATGCATGCCGTCTGCTCTGTGCAACAGCCATGGGGCTGATGTGGGTGTACTGGTGCTCAGGCCTGTGGGGGTAGAGAGTGTTGGCAGCGCGCAGGCTGCATGCAGTGGCAGTGTCAAGGAGCAGGCGACCGTTCCTGCTGGCCACCGCTGGCTCCGTGAGGGGCAGGTGCTTGCCAACGCATTCGTGGTCGGACACCGAATCCCTCCCCACTGCTGCATTGAAATCACCAGCCACGATGAGCAGATCGCGCTTGTCGTTGGCCTTGTCCGCGAGCGCCGCTACTCGAAGGTACAAGTCGCCAGCCTCCTCGTCGCTCGCCGCCTCCGTTGGACTGTAGGCGCTGACGATGGTGATCATCTGCCCACGGTCCGCTGCAAAGCGGGCCTGGATGAGGCGGTCGGACACGCCTCCCAGGAGACGAGTGCCGATGCCCATGCAGGGGACAACAGCAAGCCCACCCCACGCTGCCGGTGCTCCCCACCCGACCATAGCAGCGTCCACGACGTGTCGCCCGTAGCCACTTGCGCCTCCCCGGAGCCGGTCCTGCGCAGCTCCTGAAGCGCTGCAACACCGACGCTAAGCTTGGCGCAATCTTGCACCAGACTCGCCAGTTTGACCAGTCCCTCGTCCTCTGCAG
Organism: Chlamydomonas sp. UWO 241; assembly: GCA_016618255.1. Lineage (NCBI taxonomy): Eukaryota > Viridiplantae > Chlorophyta > Chlorophyceae > Chlamydomonadales > Chlamydomonadaceae > Chlamydomonas > Chlamydomonas priscui. The sequence continues at coordinate 89,927 of VFSX01000020.1, read as the reverse complement.
GACATGTCCGCACGTTGAACGTAGCCACTCTGGTGTTCTGATTGACGACTTGGACGCGTCGCCAGGCGTGCCCCGCTACACGCGGGGACTGGGCAGGAAAAGGCTGCATGCATGGGGTGCCTTGTTTCCCCTTTGCTCGCATCCGCGGCTAGCCAGCTCAAGTCCGCGAGGCGTCCTTGGCCGTCTGTGATGCCGGGCCGGTATGCCCTCCTTGGGTTGGCTCTTCGCTACAGGGCCATCGGACTCGCGTCGTCGACACCTGGATCGCAGCGCGCCCGGGGGGTTGCCACCCCCCCGAGCGCACTAGTAGAACGTAGAAGCGGTGTGTTGGACTGTGTTGGACTGTCCCGCCGTGCTGCGTCAAATTGGATTGCAGAAAGCCGTCGTCACACAGACGACTGTAAAAGTAGCAGATTTTACCCCAAAAGCCAAAAGCCGCAAGGCACAGGTGGGTGTTGTGAGGCTATGCCTAGTTGGTTAAGGTGTTCGTCACACAGACGACTGGAAAAGTAGCAGATTACACCCCAAAAGCCAAAAGCCATCATCGACATCACCAGTTTTGTGAGGATTGTGTGGTTAACTCTGTAGGGGGATATCATTGGGCTGACGTCCAACTCTGTATGATATAATAAGTGGGCGGACGTCCAGAGCACATCGAAGCAGGCCAACGTGGAGGAGGAGCGCGCGCGCGAGGCACATGTGTGTGTTTGTGTGGGTTTTGTGGGGGGGGGACGATGACGCACCCACCTGCCTCCTCCTCTCCCCCTCAAACACACACACATACACACACAGGAGCAGCTGTCCATAGCAAATGCCAAGATGTACGAGCAGGAGGCCCGCGTGCAGCGACACACACACACACACACACGCACACACACAGGAGCAGCTGTCGATCGCAAGGGCCAAGATGCATGAGCAGACAGCAACACACACACACACACACACACACACACACACACAGGAGCAGCTGTCGATTGCAAGGGCCAAGATGCACGAGCAGACAGCGACACACACACACACACAGGAGCAGCTGTCGATTGCAAGGGCCAAGATGCACGAGCAGACAGCGACACACACACACACACACACACACACAGGAGCAGCTGTCAATCGAAAGAGCCAAGCTGCACAAGTAGCGACAGCGACACACACACACACACACACACACACACACACTCCCTCCTACGTGCTCGCCCCTGACGCTCCCCATCGCCTCCTCCCACCCCCTACCCCCGTCAAACACACACAGGAGCAGCTATCGTTTGAAAGGGGCTAGATGCGCACGAGCAGGAGCAGGAGGCGCGCCCAGCCAGACCCCTGACCCTGTTCCTTCCATCCCACCCCCAAACACTCACACAGGAGCAGCTATCGACCGAAGGGGTCAAGATACATAAGCAACAGGCGCACACCCACACACGCATGCACACACACACACACACACACAGGCACACGCGCACACACACACACACACACAAACACACGTGAACATAACACACACACACACACACCACCCACCACACACACATACACACACACACACACACACAGGTGCTGCTGATGATCGAAAGGGCCAAGGCGCGTGAGCAGGAGGCGCGTGCACAGACACATAGACAACCAACCAACCAACCAAGCGTCACATGAGGCCGTCCGCATGCACCGGCAATGCCTGTACTACTGACAGCAGTACACCCCGGCAATTGTTACGAGGTCTGACCCGTGCACTGGGATGCCTTTCGAATAGCGGGTGACCGACCAGCGCCTGAATCGAGTAGATAGTATCCTTGGTTTGGGGGGGTCGGGATAGACAGTCGGGAAAGTCGGGATAGTCGGGATAGTCGGGATAGACACACACGCACACACACACACACACACACAACACAGGAGCTGCTGATGATCGCAAGGGCCAAGGCGCGCGAGCAGGAGGCGCGCGCACAGCGCGAGCGCGCAGAGGCGGCGGACCGCATCAAGCGCCTGGAGGTGTGCCCGTGCACCCTTCTCATTATTTATGCGTGTCTGGACAGATTTTGGGACAGTGATCGATCTTATGAGCGAACATACGCAGCACATACGGGCGAACCAGGCGTGCATTTTGTTTTCCTTGGGATGAAAGCCGTCACAATTTCTGAAGCGGCGGGCCGCACCAAGCGCGCCTCGTTTTGTGCGCCCATTTTGTGTGCGGTGTGCGTGTCCGCCAGGTGTTTGCAGCGCAGGCATAATGCCTCCGGGTGCAGTGCGTCCTTCAGTTTTTTTGTTTTCGGCGACCGAGAGAGGGGCTGCGTCAAGCGCCTGGAGGTGCGACTCTTACAACCGTGGTTGGAGTCGAGTGTTTGTTTTGTCTTTCGGCGTTGGCAGGCAGCCGGCTGGTGGCTGCCGCCCCTTACAAGTAATTGTTGGGGCCAGAACTGGGCTTGGGTCTATAAGTGGTACTAGGACAAGTAGGCAGTCTTCGCTGGAAAGCCGATATTACTGTTACTGTTTGTGGCTGCGCAACTGCGCTCTGCATCGGTTGTGTAGGCTTGATCAAATATGCGCTCCCAGTTGCTCTAGGACTACGCGTTGGCAGGCAGCCGGCTGGTGGCTGCCGCCCCTCACAAGTAATTGTAAGGGCCAGAACTGGGCTTGTGTCTATAAGTGGTACTAGGACCAGTAGGCAGTCTTCGCTGGAAAGCCGATGTTACTGTTACTGTTTGTGGCTGCGCAACTGCGCTCTGCATCGGTTGTGTAGGCTTTATAAGACATGCGCTCCCAGTTGCTCTAGGACTACGCGTTGGCAGGCAGCCGACTGGTGGCTGCCGCCCCTCACAAGTAATTGTTAGGGCCAGAACTGGGCTTGGGTCTATAAGTGGTACTAGGACTAGTAGGCAGTCTTCGCTGGAAAGCCGATGTTACTGTTACTGTTTGTGGCTGCGCAACTGCGCTCTGCATCGGTTGTGTAGGCTTTATAAGACATGCGCTCCCAGTTGCTCTAGGACTATGCGTTGGCAGGCAGCCGGCTGGTGGCTACCGTCCCTCACAAGTAATTGTTAGGGCTAGAACTCGACTTGGGTCTAGGTGGTGGCGCCCCTCACAAGTAATTGTTAGGTCGAGAACTTGACTTGGGGCTAGGCAGTGGTATTCGGACTAGAAGGTAGCCTCGCTGGAAAGCCGATGCTGCTGTTCCTGCTCCCAGTTCTGTGCGTAGGGCCCTGGGGTGTGCATTGTAAGGCTCCTGCGTCGCGTCCCGTTCAGTGGCGTGTCGATGCCCCCCCCCCTTACCAAAACACACACACACACACACACACACACACACAGCACACGCCCACAAACGCCCACAAACGCCCACACACACACGCTCCCCCCCCCTTGACACACACCACACACACCGCCTCCCCCCTACAGCCCCTGGTGTGTGGATAGAGAAACTCCTAGCGCCAGCGCCAGCCCAGTGCTTGCTTGGTGCTCTGTGCCTGCTGGCGTTCGTCAACACACATGCATCCTCTTCTCTGTGCTTCACCCCCAAACACTACCACTACCCCCCACCCACCCACCCCACCCCACTCCCTTCCAGTGATCCCCCCGCTAGCAGTTTACCGCCCGGACCCGGATTTCCCCACACTTGGTGGGAGATGGTGTGGAGGGGTGCATTGGAAAGCTCTCGCCGAGAGCAGCACAACGGCATGCGTGAACACTCGCTATGCATTCCGCCTGGTATGAACGATCAAAATTTCTCGAGCCGTTATTTTTTTTACTACAATCTTTCCCACCTGACCCCTGGGGGTCACTTCCCCCTTCCCATCCAAGCAGAGGCCGCCTCCACAGATTTCGCCGTACGCGCTCCTTCCGCGGGCCGGGTGCACCCCCCTCCTCTTCACCCTTCCCCTCCCACTCCCAATGCGTGGCGTGTCGACGTGGCGTGGCGTGTCGATGCCCCCCTCCCCTCACTTGCCCCCCCCCCCTCAAAACACACACACCAGCACCACCGTCTTCAGGCAGAAGCTGCCCCCCCCCAGAGGCCGCCGCACGCTCCGCTGCCGCGGGCCGGGTGCACCCTCTCGCTCACCTTTTCCCCTCACCCCCCCAATGCTGCCCCCACCCCCACCCCCACCCCCACCTCTCCCACACGCAACAAAACCGCCACCATTCAGGCGGAAGCCGCCTCCGCAGAGGCCCCCCGCACGCTCCGCTGCCGCGGCCGGATGCACCCTCTCCACACACCATCTACCCCTCGCACCCCCAATGCTGCACCCTCTCCCCTCCCACCCCAGTGCTGCCCCCTCTCCCCTCCCACCCCAGTGCTGCCCCCTCAGTGTGCTCCCCCACAATCAGGCGGTGGCCGCTTCAGCAGAGGCCGCCGCACGCTCTGCTGCCGCGGGCCGGGTGCACCCTCTCCTCCCGCCTCCCCCCCCCACACTCCCCCCCCCCCAACACACACACCACCACCACCATCTTCAGGCGGAGGCCGCCTCAGCCGAGGCTGCCGCACGCTGAGCTGCCGCTGCGTCCAGCGGCCCCCCCAATGCTGCCCCACTCGCCCCACCAATTGCTGCCCCCCCACACACACACACCAAACACACACACACACACCACACACACACACACACACACAGAGAGAGAGAGATAATCGTTACAGATCCCACCGCTAGGCATCCTGGTTTACGGCTCTTGCCTGTGCTAAAGCACATACCCCGGCAATCGTTCAGAAGTCAAAAACACCCATGGATCTTAGGTTCGTTCGCTAGCGGGTGACCAGCCATATGCGCCAGTACAAGAGGAGATATCCTTGGGCTCGGGGATTTTGGTAGCATCATCATCAGCATCAGCAGCATCTTCGGGGGACACAGGTACAGGAAGTGCGGCGGCGATTCTTGGCTTCATGGGGAGGAACAGATCGGCGGAGGTCGACTGATAGTTGGTGGTAGGTGGACGGCGCAGTCTCTCTGTGCGTGGGAGGTGGGGGTGCAGGAGGGGGGGGGGCAGGGGGGAGGAGGGGGGCAGGACGGAGGGCAGTGACCATGGGGCGGTGACTGCATGGGTGGGGTGGAGGGGTCCTGCAGGGCGCGTGGGCAGGAAGTCTTCGTCAGGGCGTCAAACGCGGGGGATGGTGGACTCTGTAGTTGTGGTGGTGTCGAGGGCGGAGGCGCTGATGGTAGGCGCTCCATGAGGTGGCGACGGCGGCGGCGATCTCTGTGTTAAACCGGAGGCTCGCTCCGGCGCCAGGTAGAGGGGGTCTCTGTGCATTCATGGGGAGGCTGAGCTCGACGCGTGGGCGTTCGAGGTGCCACAATGGGGGGCCGACGGAGGTGGCCTCGAAGCGGTACAAGACGGGCCTGTCTGGCGTCGGTAGCGAAGAAAGGGGCGGAGGCAGACGATCGTCGATGCACGGCCTCAATCGGGTCGGCACGGCTGACCAGCGCCCCCCCCCCCTGTGGGGGAGGACACACACACACACACACGCACGCACACACCACACACACACTCCCCCATCTGCAGGCGGAGGCCGCCTCAGCAGAGGGCGCCGCACGCTCCGCTGCCGCGTCCAGACGACAACACGATCTGCATCCTGTGCATGGACGCTGACCGGCGCGTGGCGCTGCGGCCGTGCGGCCACTACATCCTGTGCCAGGTGCGCGTGTGTGGTGCGTGTGTCAGTGTGTGTGTGTGTGTGCGTGTGTGCGTCTCGGTGCACGGATCAGACCTCGCAACAATTGCCGCGGTTTTTTACTGCTTTAGTAGTATATGCACTGCAAGTCCACGCAGCTCACGCTCAAAGAACAATTGGTTGCTTGGCTGGTTGCGTGCGCACAAGTAGACGCGACACAAGGCGCGGCGTGCACGTGCTGTGCTTGCGAGCGCGGCCTCGCTATCGACACGCACACACGCACATGTGCACGAGCACACACACAGTGCGCACCCACACACACGCATCCCACACCCACACCCACACCCACACCCACACCCACACCCACACGCACGCACGCACGCACGCAGATGTGCGCCGACACGGTGATGCGCGCGGACCGGTCGTGCCCGCTGTGCCGCGCCGTGGTGGACGACACGCAGGTCGTCTTCATCTGATCTGATCAGATCTCCGTCATCGCCTGATCTGGTCGTCTTCCTGATCGGGCGCGCGTCCTAGTTGTGCCGGGACCAGCACGAGCACTAGCAGCAGCAGCAGCAGCAGCAGCAGCAGCAGCAGCAGCAGCAGCAGCAGTACCAGCAGCAGCCCCAGCACTTGTTCGGGAGAGGTTTCTTTGCTTCGGTGCCGGGACCAGCACCAGCACCAGCAATAGGGTGTCGAGATGGGCAGTGTGCACGTGTGCGTGCCGTGGCGCATCAATTGATTGCGCTCATCTGATTCTCATCTGACAGAGGGAGGCGTAAGGAGTGCTGGGGTGTACACATGTGTGGATCTCAACAGGCGGTTGCGGGGACTGCCGGGGCACACACGCGCTCTCACCAAACACACGCGCTATCATCAACGGTTTGACGCTTGGGCCATCGCCCGTTGAAGTCGTGTTGATTATGATGTTTGTTCACAATGCACTCCTGGCAGTTGAACGTTCGGTTCCAAAGCTCCAGGCAGCAGAAACCACAGGATGGAGCTACGCACGACCACAGCGGTGTTGAAGGTGTGGTGCTGGTGGTGTTTGAGTGTGCAGCTGCTGCTCGCAAACTCCCACTGACTCACACTCTCAAGCAACGCATGCGCTCGTATCTGACAGGGTTGCAGGCAAGCATGCCGCGAGCTGCTGAGCCGGCGCACGTGATGATGATGATGGATGTTACAGTCAGGGACACCTCTAAAGGCGTATAAGACCGTGCTCGGCGCGTATGGCCCGAGCACCTTACTGAGATGGCTGGCTGTTGGTGGTAGGGAACCCCAACTCTGTAAAGAGCGTGGGCGCACCCCTAGGTCCCCTACCGCAGCGACAGCAAACGCTTGTTGAAGAACGCATGTGGGGAAACGGAAACGCGAGGCAGGTAAATCGCAATCGCCAAATAGGTGTGTTCCTTGAATTTATACTATGTGACTGCGAAGGCCGCAGGTGTGCCTTATGCTAGTCCCCGCCGCCGCCGTGCCCGCAGCAATCTTCATGCAGGCTCCCTTCCAGCAGCCGCAGGCTCCGCAACAATAGCTCCAGTAGCTCCGCTCCAATTGCATCGTCAACTCCCCAACGAATCAACGCTGTGCTGGCGCGAGGCCCGGCCCCCTGCTGTGCTGTGTGCTGTGCTGGCGAGGCCCGGCCCGCACCCTCCGCTGTGCTGGCGCGAGGCCCGGCCCCTGTGCTGTGCTGGCGCGAGGCCCGGCCCGCACCCTGTGCTGTGCTGGCGCGAGGCCCGGCCCGCACCCTCCGCTGTGCTGGCGCGAGGCCCGGCCCCTGTGCTGTGCTGGCGCGAGGCCCGGCCCGCACCCTCCGCTGTGCTGGCGCGAGGCCCGGCCCCTGTGCTGTGCCGCGAGGCCCGGCCCGCACCCTGTGCTGTGCTGGCGCGAGGCTGTGCTGGCGCGAGGCCCGGCCCCTGTGCTGTGCTGGCGCGAGGCCCGGCCCGCACCCTCCCGCTGTGCTGTGCGCGAGGCCCGGCCCCTGTGCTGTGCTGGCGCGAGGCCCGGCCCGCACCCTCCGCTGTGCTGGCGCGAGGCCCGGCCCCTGTGCTGTGCTGGCGCGAGGCCCGGCCCGCACCCTCCGCTGTGCTGGCGCGAGGCCCGGCCCCTGTACTGTGCTGGCGCGAGGCCCGGCCCGCACCCTCCGCTGTGCTGGCGCGAGGCCCGGCCCCTGTGCTGTGCTGGCACGAGGCCCGGCCCGCACCCTCCGCTGTGCTGGCGCGAGGCCCGGCCCTGTGCTGTGCTGGCGCGAGGCCCGGCCCGCACCCTCCGCTGTGCTGGCGCGAGGCCCGGCCCCTGTGCTGTGCTGGCGCGAGGCCCGGCCCGCACCCTGTGCTGTGCTGGCGCGAGGCCCGGCCCCTGTGCTGTGCTGGCGCGCGGCCCGCACCCCCGCTGCGCTCCATGCATGCGCAACGCTCTTTCCTCCATGCACGTCGCCCATGCGACTCGTCAGCAAATCTCCCCCCCCCCCCGCTGTCTCACCATGGGCATGCTGCCCATACTGCCGCCCTCGTTGCATTCCTGGCCATCTGCTCTGCATGCATGGCCGTCAGGGTCGTCATGGTGGCGGCTGTTCCCCCCGGTGTCCGCATGCCCCCGCCTGACGCCGCCCCCGATAGCGCTCCCCAGACCGTTGCATGGTCGGGGGTGCAGCGCGCACGGGGGTTGAGGGTTCGGGCACCACGATGGCGGCTGCCTTCTCCGCTGTCGCTGTCGCTGTCGCCCCGCTGCTGTGCCTGGTGCTGGTCTGCGCATCAAACATTTCCCGCATATCTGCCCGCATGTCCTGCATCTCTCCCCGCATGGCCTGCATCCCTGCACGCATGGCCTCCATCTCTGCACGCATCCCCTTCACGAGATCCCCCCCCTCTCGCTGCCGCTGCCTCCCCGCTGCCTCCCCGCTGCCTGGCTGCTGCCCGCCCGCTGCCTCGCCGCCGATCGGTCCGCTGTGGGCGGCGAGGGCGGCGGCTTTCCTGATGGACGCTCTTGTAGGCGGAGGCTGTCGCGCCATCGCCATCGCTTGTTATTTAGAACTGAGCATTAGGCAGATCGAGGTGGTAGAGCGGCGCGTGTCGACGCAGCCAGCGTAGTCAGCGTCGCCGTAGCCCTTGACGGGCTTGGAGCCGTCGGTGGATGGGCCGTACAGCACGTAGATAACACATTGAAGACGCATACGCTCAGCACGTGCACGTCCAGTTCATTACAGCGTGCTTCACCTCCCCCGCAACAGCAAAATCCCAGTTAGTACGATATCATGGCGAAAACCTAAGACGAGCGGTGGTGGTGCGTGCGCCGCCCGCGGCAGCCGCCCAGCCCACCGCCGCCACCGCTGCTGCTCAGGCGCCAGAGGATGCCCTGCCGCCTGTCGCTGCCGCGGCTCTTAAACGCAGAGTCCAGAGCACGGTTGCTCGCTCTTCGCCGACCCCATAAGCGCCTCCGTCTCGGAGATGCACATGGGCACCCGCCCATCGCTTCCGATGTCGGCTCTGATGGCGGACCGGCGTTACTTGCAGTTATTTACGCCGAGCCCACGCGTGCCTCCGTCTCAGGGACGCCTGCACAGAGGCAGACAAGGCGGGCATACGTACGGGCAGCTCTCACTTCCGGGGTACTAGTTGGCGCCGCGCCCCTCCCCCCCACGGGCGCGTCCGTGCCCGTGCATCCGCTGCTTGCTCCCGTGGCGTTCTGCGTTCTGATGGCAGCGTGACTTGCAGTTACTCACGCCGACCCGATGAGCCCCTCGGTCTCGGGGATGCCCCTGATGACGGGCCCCGCCGCCGCGCGCTTCTCCAGGCTGATCTGGCACACGACCGCGAGGCAGAGAAAGAGCGAGCAGAGGCCAAACATGGCGGAGAGAGGGAAGAGGTGGACCTGCGCAAGGGGGGAGAAGGTGGGAGAGGGGGGGGAGGGAAGAGGGGAGCGCAGTGGTGGGGTTGGGCAGATGAGCAGAGTTTGCCCGTGCAAGTTCGCCCGTGCAGTTTGCCCGTCCCCCCGCCCCGGTTCGTCTCCTGCCAGTCCCCCCCCGCCGCCCAGCCGTCCTCCCCCCCGTCCTTCCCCCTCCCCTCCCCGCCTCTCCCCCCCTCCACTTCTGCCTTCGCCCCCCCCCCTCGGCCGTCCTCCCCCTCCCTCCCTCCCTGCCTCTCCACCCCCTCTGCTGCCCCCCCCCGCACGTTGTACAGGATGATGCACACAAAGAGGTTGAGCGGGATGCGGAAGCAGTTGAGGATGGTGGAGCGCAGGTCCTCGGGCACGTAGTGCGCGCGCATCGTCATCATGCTCGGCCAGAACAGGCCGACGACGACCTCAAAGACGCAGAACGCAACGAGCTGCGGCAGAGGGGAAGGACGGAGGGGAGGTCAGAAAGGGAGGTGGGTGGGGGGAGGTGTTGTGGGGGGGGTGCGTGTTGTTGCGTGCGCATCGCCATCATCGTCGTCAGCGCGGCCAGAACAGGCTGACAAAGACCTCGAAGACGCAGAAGGCTACGAGCTGTGTGTGTGTGTGTGTGGTTGGTTGGTTGGGGGGGGGGCAGAGGGGGGAGGAGTCAGGAGCGTGCAGGGTGCGTTGTATTGCGCGCGCTTCGTCATCAGGCTCGGCCAGAACAGGCACACAACGGCCTCGAAGGCGCAGAAGACGACGAGCTGGGGGGGGGGGGCAGAGGGGAAATGAGTCAGGAGGGTGCAGGGTGCGTTGTAGTACGTGCGCATCGTCATCAGCTCGGCCAGAACAGGCCCACAACGACCTCGAAGGCGCAGAACGCGACGAGCTGTGCGTGGTGGGCCGGGGGGGGGGGGGGCAGAGGGGGGGAGGTGGAGGTGTCAGGAGCGAGCATGGTGCGTTGAAGTGCGCGCATCGTCATCAGAAGCTCGGCCAGAAGAGGCCCACAACAACCTTGAAGACGCAGAACGCGACGAGCTGGGGGTGGCAGAGGGGGGAGGGGGGAGGGAGGGTACGGCGCAGTCAGGGTACAAAATACGGTGCGCGCAGACATCTGTGTCAGAAAACATCTGTCGGCTACGTGCAGCAACATACACCAACTAAAACCCCACATGAAAGCCCACCTGGGTCGTGCCCTCGGTGCTGAGCCCGTGAGTCGCGGTCGCCGTGCTGACGAGCTTGCTCGCGACAGGGCACATTTGGTGCGTTGAACCCGCCTACTTAATGTGAGTCCCTCCTAGAACCGCGACAACTCCCACCTGGTCTGACAGCAGTCATTCGCCAGACGCCCCCGCACGCTCAGCGCGCCCCGACCAGCCTCCTAGCTCGGGCCCGTGATAGCCAAGGGTGTCAGCTAGCCAGCGCACTCGGGGGCAGGTCGCGGGGTGGAGGAGGGAGTGCGCTAGATGTTCGGCCGCGGGGAAGGTGCACCTGGATCGTGCGTGCCCTCGGTGCCGAGCCCGTGCGTGGCAGCGGCCGTGCCGACAAGCTTGCTCGTGACAGTTACAGTTACATGGCATTCCAGCTAAGACAACAGCTTGCTCGTGACAGGACACACTTACTATATTATATTATACATGGCGCGTTCTCGTCGCCGAGCCCTGGACCCAGCAATGCGGCGCTGCTGGTGACGAGGATCTCCGTGCCGCTGACGAGCGGGGTAAAATACGACTGGCCCGGCTCCTGCTAGACTGCCCCTCGGTGGAACACTTCAGGAGCGGCTTGCCCGGCGCTGCCATGGCTCGGCGAGTAGCCGCGGCGCTGCCGCGGCCCGTGCTGGGAGACGGCCCTTATCCTCCCCCCATGCAGGACGCCATGCGGCACCGATCTCGACGAGTTGATCGACGAGCGGAGGAGCTGGCGCCCGTCAATGCATGCTGGACATTGGTCAAGATGGCTGCCCGTGGAGGCGGGCTACCATCACGGCTTCAGCGGTGGCGACCGCCGAGGCAACACAGAGTAAATCCGCTTCACCAATCGCAGCGTTCGTCACCGCGCTCATCCTCGGGGTCGCTCGTCTGCCGGTGACTGGCGTTGGAAGGTCTTCAGGCAGCCTCCATGACAACTCTGTCGTCCATGCACCCCTGGAGGGTGGGACCTGGCCATGCATGAGGCATGGGGCGCCGGCTGAGCCCCATGCAAACGAGAGCTGGACAGCCATGCACTGCCAGGCGGGGACCGTTCCAGTCAGCGCCAGTCGGCTCTGCCGGCTTGACTGGCCACAAGGCCACTACTGTGACCCTGAGGAAGGTCCTCTCCTATATGCTCCTTGCCAGACATGTCTCTCAGAGACCGCTGTTTGGGGTAGTCTAGCCGGCGGGAGCGGTAGTCTATCGGCCGGGAGCCGGCGGTACTCTAGTACTTAAGTGTGCTGGAGTATCGGCGGGTGTCTAGTAGAAGAGTAGCCTGCTTAGCTGGAAACCCCGTGTTACTGTATATATATACGTATTTCTCGCGCCTGGTTTCAACGTGAAACCCGCCTACCCACCTGGATCGCGCCCTCGTTGCTGGGGCCGTGCGCGGCAGCAGCCGTGCCGACAAGCTTGCGACAGGGCACACTTCGCGTATTTCTCGCGCCTGGTTGCACCGTGAAACCCGCCTACCCCCCCCAACGACACCCACCTGGATTGTGCCTTCGGTGCTGAGCCCGTGCGTGGCAGCTGCCGTGCCGACGAGCTTGCTGACGTCGGGCGTCATGGAGAGGTGGAACATGAAGGGCACCATGAGCGAGATCGCGCCGAGCGCAAACACGTACTTCATGAAGGACTCGGGCTGCGCACGCGCACGAGGTAAAGCAGTATGTATGTAAAGTCATCTAGGCCACACAGAGAGCACAGGTGGACGGAACAATGAGCGGGACCGCGCCGCAGATGCCGTACACGTACTTCGTGAAAGACTCGTGCTGTGGGGCATGTGTTAAAGCAGTCGGGGTATGGTCAGTTGGGCCACGCAGAGAGCACAGGTGAACGGAACCATGAGCAAGACTGCACCGATGCCGAAGACGTACTATATGAAGGACTCTGGCTGTGGGTCAAAGAGCATACAAGGCGGCATTCAGTTTGGTAGGTGAGGCCAAAGAGACGAGGGAGAGAGCGCATGCATGTCACGGTGAGCGAGAGGGGGGGACACCGCACCGATGGCAAGCACGCACTTCATGAAGGCATCGGGCTGTAAAGGTGCACGCACACGTGGAAGCAAGTACGGTGAGGTTGTAGCCGGCACGCTCGTACATGTGCACATGCCCATCGCACACACGCGTACACATGCCCATCGTACACACACACAGGGGCACAGCTGGCCCGGTGCGCCCCCGCGCATCATATCCGCTCCCATCTGCACCCTTGTTTACCACAGTTTACACTTAACTGTATGCACCCGTGGGAGGCGCGGGCTTAAGGGTTGCCTTGTGGGGCGGGCTGCCAGATCTGCCCCCCTTGCTTCACCAACAGTGGTGTAATTCAGGAAACCAAGAATGTCATGTTTGCTCCCGCAACATTGGAGAGAACATGCCGAATTGCCCCCACAGAAGGCGTTTTAGCGGAAACGAGTGAAATTGACAAATTTTGCACTTTTAGGAGCGGAGCGAAGTTTCTGCGATTCGCCCCCCGCACTTCCCGCCCAAATATCCCGGTTTGCCCCCGCAGCGGTGTCTGCGGTGTCTGCGGGGGCGCTCATGACCCCACTGTTCACCAACCTTAGAGCGCTTCATGAGGATGGGCGACATTGCGGAGCCGACCATGGACGCGGTCATGAAGCACGCAAAGATCATGCCGTGGTGGATGACCTGCGTGTGCACGGCGTGTGCATGTGTGTGTGAGGGAGAGAGGGAGAGAGAGAGAGAGAGAGAGCAGGGAAGGAGGGAGAGAGGGAGAGGGAGAGGGAGGCAACCGACCAGCGATGCGGTCATGAAGCACGAGAAGATCATGCCGTGGTGGATGACCTGCGTGTGCATGGCGTGTGCATGTGTGTGTGAGGGGGAGAGAGGGAGAGGGAGAGGGAGGGAGAGCAGGGATGGAGGGAGAGAGAGGGAGGCAGCCGACCAGCGATGCAGTCATGAAGCACACAAAGATCATGCCGTGGTGGATGACCTGCGTGTGCGTGGTGTGTATGTGTGTGAGGGGGAGAGAGAGAAAGAGAGAGAGAGGGAGGGAGGGAGAGAGAGAAAGAAAGAGAGAGAAAGATGCAGAAAGAGAGAGGGAGGCAACCGACCAGCGATGTGGTCATGCAGCAAGCAACCATCATGCCGTGCTTTGGAGCAGTCCTTTCGGCGCCATCGCGCCCATCCATCTTTCCTTCGAGCGACAGCGCAGGGGTCCCAACACAGGAACACAACAAGCTTTACACCACTCCATGCACAGATAGGCAGACATCCCCCCCCGCTCCCCCCCCCACCACGCTCGCGTGCGTGGCCGACCGCCCCCCCCTCTCCATTGGGCGACAGCGTCCACAGGAGCACGAAGCTGTACGCACGCACGCACACACACACACACAGGCACAGACAGGCAGACAGCCCCCCCCCTGTGAGCGTGCGTGGCCGGCCCTACAGGAACACGAAGCTGTACACCACGACCCCCCTTAGGCACAGATAGGCAGACAGCCCCTCCCCCCCCTGCGCGCGTTCGTGGCCGGCCCCACCCCCCTCTCCACTGGGCGGCAGCGCTGGCGTCCACAAGAACACGAAGATGTTCACACACACACACACACACACACACACAGACAGGCAGACAGCCCCCCACCCCCGTGCGTGCGTGCGTGGCCGACCTCACCCACCTCTCCGTTGGGCGACAGCGCTGGCGTCCACAGGAACACGAAGCTGTACATCGCGGCCTCAAAGAGCGACTGCATCGCGCCGAGCAGCGCGATCTTTGGGTCGCCGAGGATCGCTGCTGCGGCGGCCTGTAACACGGGGATTCACACATGGGGATTCACACATGGGGATGCACACATGGGCCCCCAATGGGCGGTTACACACATGGGCCCCCAATTCCTGGGCGATCATAGAAACCACCATCGTTGCCACGCCCCCTGATTGAGCAAGCACCCTCATTGTGCACGCACCAAGCCACGCCCCCGACTGAGCACAGTCCCCAGGCTTAGACCGCAGCCCCCAATTCCTGGGCAGCCATCTTCGACCCCAGACCCCAATTCCTGGGCGACCATCTTTGAACCACCATCGTTGACCACGCCCCCTGATGGAGCGCACCAAACAAGGCCTTCTGATTGAGCGCAGTCCCTATGCTCTGATCCCAGACCCCCATTCCCTGGGCCAGCAACTTTGCCACACCCTCTGATTGAGGGCACCACAAGGCCCCCTGATTGAGCTCGCACCTTGAACTGGTCTGAGATTGTCTGCGACGTCTTGGAGTCGCCGTAGTTTTCGCTCCACGTTGACACGATGACGGCGCCGCCGATGAGGAGCACGACGGCGGACGCGTCAAAGGGGGCGACGGGGCCGAGCTGCGATTGAAGTCATCCCAGACAGTCAGCCAGACAAGTAAACAATCCGGCAGTGTGGTGTATGCACAGACGAAGACACGGACAGTGCATAGACAGGGACAGACAGGGACAGACAGACAGACAGACAGACAGACAGACAGACAGAGAAAGAGACAGAGACAGAGACAGACACAGACAGGCAGACAGAGACAGACAGACGCGTGAAAGGGGGCGACGGGGCCAAGCTGCAGGGAGAGGGGTGATTGAGCCAGTCGGTCAGTCATTCATTGATTCATTTATTAATTCAGTCAGTGAATAAACAGCACGACGGCGGATGCGTCAAAGGGGGGGACGGGGCCTAGCTGTGCATGCGGGGGGGGAGGGAGTGAAATCCAGCCAGTCAGTCGGTCAGTCAGTCACCCAGCCAGGTAACCAACCAAAGAATCGGTGTGGTGTGTGCAACAATCAGTGCACAGACAGATATACAGACAGACAGACTAACAGAGACCGACCGACCAACAAACTAACTGGCAGAGCGTGCGAGAGAGGGGGACGCAATGCGTGTGTGTGCACACACACGCATGCGCACACGCCCACCTTCATGTCGTCGACCAGGAAGTTTGCAATCAGGCCGGCGAGGATGGCGACGAGGCCGTTGCCGAGGAAAACAGCCTGCGTGTGTGTGTGCGTTTGTGTGGATGTGGGAGCGTTTGCACGTGCGGGTGTGTGTGCGAGGGAGAAGCGCGGCGCAGGGGCGGCGCAGCCAGAGGGGGGTGCAAACCCTGCTAGTCAGCCGAGCACCGCAGCATGGGATTCTGCGACCTGGTTCCGCCGCGGATGCACCACCATCTACGCAGTGCCCTGCCCCCCCCCCCAGCCCGTGTGATCCGGGGCAGGTGTTTGCGCCGCCTCCTCACACCTTGGAGAACGTGTCCCCGAGCCACTTCTCGTCGAGGCCCTTTGAGAAGTGCTCGGCGACGATCCACGACTCAAACGCGGAGAAGAGTAGGGAGGTGGCGATGCCGCCAAACACGCGTCCGACCATGAGCACCCTGTTTTTTTGTTTTTTTGCCAGCGATGATGAATGGTCACACGCAGGAGTGTGCGTGTGTGTATGCTAGTCTGGCCGATGCGCGTGCGATCAGATGAGTAGAAGGCGTGTGTGTGTGTGTGTGTGTGCGCGCGCGCATGTGTGATCGTCCCCCGTGTCACTGCGACAACAACCTACCAGTAGTTCGGAGAGTGCTTTGTCGCGCACGACAGCACGTACAAGATGACGTACAGCAGGGCTGCCTTCTTGCGTCCGCTGCAAGAGTCAGCGTGCACGGTTGGTCAACCGTCGGCGTGTGTGTGTGCGCATGCAAGCAGGGCGTGTCGTCGCAGGGCGTGTTGTGGTGTGCACGCACCGTGCATGCAGCCGACACATGCCAATGCTGACATGCACGCATGCATGCAGCCGTGCGCGCACACTCACTGCTTGTCCGCCATGGAGCCGACCACAGTGCCAACCAGCATGGAGGAGCCAAAGCCGGCGATGAACAGGCGGCCGATGTCTTTGACGCCGAAGCCATAGTGGGAGTACAGCGCGTAGACGTAGGGGCCTTGAAGCCAGTCGCCACCTGTGCCATCAGGGGGCAATGTACAGATCAGGCCCATGCAAACTGCGAATTCGTCCTCGCTGCGGAGATCCAGGCCGCACGCACGCACCCATCATCATGGCGTACACAAACAGGTAGTTGTTCCTGAGCTTGAGGAATGCGGAGACATTGGACCCGCTCGTAGGCACAATGCTGCCCTCCGACCGCTGCGTGAGCAGCAGGCCGCCAACCAGCACCGCCAGAGAGGTGAATACCACCCAGTAGATATTCTCCATGGTGTTTGGTAGGAGGAATAGAGCGCACGAGGCAAAATGTGCAAATGTGTAAATGTGTGTCGAACGCGTTCGCGAACGCAGTTCAAACCAGGGGCCCCCGTTCACGAGCGAGAGGTGCATTTCAGTCGTAACCGTCTCAGGCACGTGGCATCAACCGTTGTGTGAGGGACCGGGGTGGGGGTTCGATGCCAAATACGCCTTTTACTTGCCACACACATGTGACATCAAAATCAGCGCCCCGAACACAATCACTTCAACGTACCATGCAGGCTTTGTCCAGCAAGCGTTCTCCTCAGCTGACCGAGAGGTGGGCCTGTTTGGCTGCGCTCTCTCGAAGATCGCGCATCACCGGATCAGCGCAACACGGCGGATGCTCAGCACATCCACCGCACCTATCCATCCATCCGTGTGTTGGCATGCATGTCTCTGATGTGCTCGTGTGCAGCAGCAGAGGCGTGCGATGGTGGCGTGCTGCCATCACAAGCGAACAACTCACTGCGCTGCTCTCCAACCTCTTCCTCGCAGGCGCGTCGCCGTCAAGGGTGTCGCGCCCTCCGTCAGGCCCTCCCGCGTGTCCACCCCCAGCACGCGCGTCGTCGCTATGGCGGTGAGTGTTGCTACACCGACATCATGCATGCCGGTTGGTTCCGAGGATAGGGTGAGGTCACTTCCTCCTCTCTCTATGGATCAACCCTGCCGCACCCACTACCACCGCATGTAAGACCCCCATGCATCGTGCCGCGGCCGGGACGCCGATCAGCAGCGCGTAGGGGGCATGCGCGCTGGCCCATGCACGCGCGCCATGCACAGTGCTACGCCCCTCAGGCTCCACCACACCCACCCCTCCCTCCTCGTCTGTGCACAACACACACAGTCGTCAGCTATCAAGTCGGTGGCGACCAAGCCGATTGATGGCCAGAAGACCGGCACGTCGGGCCTGCGCAAGAGGACCAAGGTGGGGGACCGTTCGGCACACGGACGTGGGCGAAACTTAGTCAGGTTGACTCGAGCTGTTGTGTAGGGTCGTGGGCGTGCGTGGAGGCTGGGGACCTGAAACCTCGACCAACGCTGTTCACGCACGCGCAAGGAGTTCATGTCCGAGAACGACCGCGCCAACTCAACGCAGTCGCTCTTCTCCGGTGTGACGCCTCCCTGCCTCCCACCCATCCACCCGCCCACCCACCCACCCACCCACCCACGCATCTCAGGAGTTTATGTCCGAGAACTACCTCGCCAACTGGGTGCAGTCGCTGTTCTCCGCGCTGGGCGACGAGGTGCAGGGCAAGACGCTCGCGCTCGGTGGCGACGGGCGCTACTACTCTCCCGAGGCGGCGCAGATCATCATCAAGCTGGCTGCTGGCAACGGCTTCAAGAAGGTGGGTCAGGAGGGAGGGAGGGGAAGGCGGAGGGGAGGAGGAGGGGGAGGGGGAGGACGCTGCTATTCTCCCAAGGTCGCGCAAATCAATCTGGCTGCTGGCTACGGCTTCAAGAAGGTGGGTTGGGAGGGGGGGGAGGAGGGGAAGGCGGAGGGGAGGAGGAGGGGGAGGGGGGATTGCTGCTATTCTCCCAGGGTCGCGCAAATCAATCTGGCTGCTGGCTACGGGTTCAAGAAGGTGGTTGGGAGGGGGGGAGGAGGAGGCGGGAGGGGAGGAGGAGGAGGGGAGGGGGGACGCTGCTATTCTCCCAGGGTCGCGCAAATCAATCTTGGCTGCTGGCTACGGGTTCAAGAAGGTGGGTTGGAGGGGGGGAAGAGGGGGAGGCGGAGGGGAGGACGGGAGGGGGGAGGGCTTGAGGGGAAGGGGGAGAGGAAGGAGGAGAGGGCCTGTGATGAGAGCGTGCGGCCATTCGATGCGCCATCCAGAGCGAGCCGCAGCCATGCAGTCGCCATCCCGGCACTCAACAGCGGCCCACCGTCGCCCGTGCAACAGCTCTTGCCGGTCGGCAGGAAACACTATCCAACGCACTTACCTTCTCGGCTCAACGCCTCGGCCCTGAGAACACTCACCTGCCTCGAACCCGCAACAACAGATCGTGGTCCGGCAAGAACATGATAGCTGCCACCCTGCAGATCGGAGATCACAACCCTTTGAGAGCCTCCTTCCCCACAACCCTGACATCCCAACCCGCAAGCCCTCCCAATCCCCTCCTCGACCCCCCCCACCACAGATCGTGGTTGGCAAGGCCACCCTCGCTGCCACGCCCGCCATGTCGGCACTCATCTGCCACCGCAGGCTGTACGGTGGACCCTGACATCCCAACCCGCAAGCCCTCCCAATCCCCTCCTCGACCCCCCCCTCACTACAGATCGTGGTCGGCAAGGACACCCTAGCTGCCACGCCCGCCATGTCGGCACTCATCCGCCAGCGCAAGCTCTACGGAGGCCTGCTCATGACTGCGTCCCACAACCAGGGCGGCCCTGAGAACGACTTCGGCATCAAGTTCAACTACAGGTGAGCGCGTGCGTGTCTATGTGTGTCTTTGTGCGCGTGTGTGTGTGTGTGTGTGTGTGCGTGTGCGTGTGTGTGTGTGTGCGCGCGCGCACGTGTGCGTGCGCGTGCGTGCATACCTGTATGTGTGCGAGAGAGGGAGGGAGAGGGAGAAAGTGTGTGATGCAAGTGTGTCGCTCATTGTAAGTAGGTGATAAGTACTTGCGAGGTGCCTTTTAGCAGCATCAGTGGTGTGCGCGCCTGAACGTGTCATGTGTCGTGTGCCGAGGGCAGTGCTTGCCCCATCATCACCAAGATTTTTCACGCTTTTGCACAGAAACGCGCATGCACAAACACACACGCACACACGCACACACACACACACATACACGCGCACGCCGCAGTGCTGGCAAGCCCGCGCCCGAGCGCATCACCGACAAGAGCTATGCGCATCCGCAACACACACGCAGACACACATACACACCGCCCCCCCCCCACCCACCAACACACACGCACACATACACGCCGCCCCCAACACACACACACACACATACACACCGAGCCCCCCCCCCCCCCCCCCACACACACACATGCACGCACGCCTGCAGTGCTGGTGAGCCCGCGCCCGAGCGCATCACCGACAAGATCTATGCGGAGACGATGAAGATCTCGGCGCTCAAGTTTGGCGATGTGCCCGATGTGGACTTGTCCAAGGTATGATGGGATCATGCACATGGACAGAGGGGAGGGGCAGATTGGGAGAGGGAGAGAGGGAGACGGGGCGGGAGGGGGGGGCCAAATGGAGAGGGGCATGCGGGGGGGTCTCTGCGCTCATGTACCGCCTGTCCACACCTGTCCACAACTGCCCACTCCTGCCACACCTGCCCACTCCTGCCACACCTGTCCGCACCTGCCCACACCTGCCACACCTGCCTCCATAAGGGCGTGTGGGTAACAGTTCTTTGCGCTTCGCCACAACGGGGGACTGTTCTGGGGGGTAGACGCGCCGCGCTGGCTTTAGCCTTTTGGGGTCTTGTGTTTTTACTCAGGGTCTTGCCTAGTATGCGCTCCCGTTATGTTACGCTTTTGACGAGACGAGCCTCCATAGGTCGTCACCACCACTGTCGGCGTCGTCGAGGTCATTGTCCCCACACCTGCCCACACCTGTCCACACCTGCCCACACCTGTCCACACTTCCACACATGTCCACACCTCCACACCTGCCACACCTGCCTCAATAGGTCGGCACCACTACGGTCGGCGGCTTTGAGATCGAGGTCATTGACACGAACGAGGACTACCTGAAGGTGCTCAAGGAGGTGTTTGACTTCCCGCTGCTCAAGTCGTTCATTGCGCGCAAGGACTTCTCAATGGTGAGGAGGGAGCTTCTGTGTATGCCTGTGTGGGGGGGTGGATATCTGGGTCTAGGTCTGGGTGCTTTTTCGACTTGTGAAACAACTTCCGGGTTTCGTGCTGCAGCACAGGCAAGAGCCATAATCCAGGTTGCCCGTGCGGTGGGAACTGTTGTGATTATGTGGATGTCTGTCTGTGTCTGTGTGGGTGGGTGGGATGGAGGGTGTAGGCTTAAGGAGGTGTTTGACTTTCCGCTGCTCGAGTCGTTCATCGCGCGCAAGGAATTATCAATGGTGCGTCAGTGTGTGTCTGTGTGTGTCTGTATCTGTGCCTGTGTGTCTGTGTGTCTGTTGGTGGGTGGGAGGGATGGAGGAGGTGTTACACTTGCTGCTGCTATTTTAAGTCAATTCATCGCGCGCACGGACTTCTCAATGGTGCGTGTGTGCGTGGGGTTCTGTGGGTGTGTGTCTGTGGCTGCCTGCCATGCTGGCTGGCTGGCTGGCTGACTGGGAGGGTGTCTGCTCAAGGAGGTGTCGAACTTCGCACTGCTCAGTCGTTCGTCGCACGCCATCCTTTGGCTCGTTGCCCTTTTCATGCCGGTGCCATGCACGCTGCGGGTCTTTGACGTGATGCACGCCGTGCGTTGACCTACGACAAGAGCACTCTATCTCCAACTCAAACCTCCTCAACCCTATCCTGGCCCAAACCCCCAAACCCCGATGGCAGGTCTTTGACGCCATGCACTTCGTGACTTTACCCCTACGCCAAGCGCATCTTCGTCGAGGAGCTCGGCACACACACACACATGCATACACGCACACACACGCACACACACACACATGGGTCTAATGCGCCATCAAAGGCGTCCGACGGACTGTAAAATCGACCACACACACACGCACACATGGCACGCAGGTCTTTGACGCCATGCACGCCGTGACTGGCCCCTACGCCAAGCGCATCTTCGTCGAGGAGCTCGGCGCGCACACACACACACACACACACACACGCACACATGGCACGCAGGTCTTTGACGCCATGCACGCCGTGACTGGCCCCTACGCCAAGCGCATCTTCGTCGAGGAGCTCGGCGCGCGCACACACACATGCACACACGCACACACACACATGGCACGCAGGTCTTTGACGCCATGCACGCCGTGACTGGCCCCTAAGCGTAGGCCTACGCCAAGCGCATCTTCCTCGAGGAGCTCGGCGCGCACACACACACACACACACGCACACACACACGCGCACACATGGCACGCAGGTCTTTGACGCCATGCACGCCGTGACTGAACCCCTACGCCAAGCGCATCTTCGTCGAGGAGCTCGGCACACACACACACATGCACACACGCACACGCACACACACACACACACACACACATGGCACGCAGGTCTTTGACGCCATGCACGCCGTGACTGGCCCCTGCGCCAAGCGCATCTTCATCGAGCTCGGCGCGCACACACACACACACACGCACACATGGCACGCAGGTCTTTGACGCCATGCACGCCGTGACTGGCCCCTACGCCAAGCGCATCTTAGTCGAGGAGCTCGGCGCGCGCACACACACATGCACACACACACACGCACACATGCGCACACACACGCTCACACGCACACACACACATGGCACGCAGGTCTTTGACGCCATGCACGCCGTGACTGGCCCCAACGCCAAGCGCATCTTCGTCGAGGAGCTTGGTGCGCGCACACACACACATGCACACACACACACACACATGCACACACACACGCACACACGCACACACACACATGGCACGCAGGTCTTTGACGCCATGCACGCCGTGACTGGCCCCTACGCCAAGCGCATCTTTGTCGAGGAGCTTGGCGCGCCGATGTCGTGCCTCAAGGACGCCATCCCTGCGCCCGACTTCAACGGCGGCCACCCCGACCCCAACCTCACTTACGCCGATGAGCTGGTGAGGGGCAGGAGGGGAGGGAGTCTGCTTATGAATGCTGTTTTACTAACATTGGGGGTGGGAGTGCCTTTGCGTGTTCACAACGGCGGACACCCCGACCCCAACCTCACGTACGCCGACGAGCTGGTGAGGGGCAGGAGGGGAGGCAGTCTGCCTACGAATGCTGGTGTACTAAGAGAGGGGGTGGGGGTGCCTTTGCATGTTCACAACGGCAGACAACCCGACCCCAAACTCACGTTTGTTGACGAGCTGGTGGGTGGGGGGCCACGCACACTTGCGCACAGCACGGGGCACACGCGCACACACATGCATGGCACACACGCACGCACACACACACACACACACACGCACGGCACACACACACACACGCACGGCACACACGCACACACAAGCGCACGGCACACGAGCTGGCGGGTGCACGTGTGATCACAGGGCCTTGACCACTGTGTGTGTCTGTGGATGTGTAGTCGATTTTACAGTCTTGTCGGGCGCCGTTGATGGCGTACTTGACTTGTGCTTGCGCACTCACTTCCTGCTTGCGCACTCAGTCCCACGCTGGGAGCGCGCACGCACACACACGCCCCCCCCCCTTTCCCCATCAACTCACGCAAACGCACAGATTGCCATTATCACGCATCCACAATGCAACAGCGTGCCCCGTGGGTGCGCACACGCACGCTAACACCTGCACTCACACACACACACACAACCCAGGTCGCCATCATGTGGGGCGACAGCGCGCCCAGGCTCGACGTTTCCACACACACACACACACGCACACACGCGCACATGCACACGCACACTCTCTCACACGCACACACACACACACACACGCACTCACGCACTCGCGCACACATGCTCCCCCCCTCCCCTCCAATCCAGGTCGCGATCATGTGGGGCGACAACCCCCAACCCAGGTCGCCATCATGTGGGGCGACAACGCGCCGACGCTCGGCGCATGCACACACACACACACGATCACACGCACGCGCACACACACATGCCCCCCCCAACCCAGGTTGCGATCATGTGGGGCGACAACGCGCCGACGCTCGGCGCCGCGTCCGACGGCGACGGCGACCGCAACATGATCCTCGGCGACCACTTCTTCATCACGCCGTCTGACTCGGTCGCGATGATTGCCGCCAACTACAAGGCTATCCCCTACTTTGCGGTGGGTGTTACGGCGACGGCAGCTGACCCCAACAACCCTCCCTATAGCTTGTTGGTTTGGGTAGCTTGTTGATAGCAACATGATGCCACCCTCGGCGACCACTTTTTCCTTCACGCCGTCAGACTCGGTCGCGATGATTGGCGCCAACTGCAAGGCTATCCCCTTTCTTTGCGGTGGGTGGGGCCCTGCTCTGACGGGTCCCTAGGTAGCCAGGCCTGTATGCGTTTAAGTCGGCCTTCAGGCCGCAACACGATCATCGGCAAGAGATCATTCTTCGTGACGCCGTCCGACTCGGTCCCGATGATTGGCGCCAACGCCAAGGCCATCCCCTACTTTGCGGTGGCTGGGGGGGCATTCCCACAGCCGACCCTGTATGGCTGCCCTGTATGATTCTGATGTGTCAACACAGACTGCAGCATGATTGATCACCGGTTGCGACCACTTCTTCATCACGCCGTCCGACTCAGTGCGGGTCCACCCGTAGGCCAAGTTGGTTGCGTGCACGTGACAGCCCGTCCATTCACGCTGCTCGGCCACCCTGCGGCCACCCCCTCACTTTCCATCCTTGCGAGCTCCCCCCACCCTCGCTAAACGTTTATCCCCTGATGATGATGATGGATTTCACAGTCGTGTGTGACGCACCTGCCGCACCCCTTACCCCTCGTGCAACCCTGATGTCCCTGCAAGTAACAAGTAACACGGGGTTTCCAGCTAAGCAGGCTACTCTTCTACTAGAGATCACCCGCCGATACTCCAGCCCACTTGAGTGTACTAGAGAACCGCCGGCTCCCGGCCAATAGACTACCGCTCCCGCCGGCTAGACTACCCCAAACAGCGGTCTCTGAGAGACATGTCTGGCAAGGAGCATATAGAAAAGGACCTTCCTCAGGGTCACAGTAGTGGCCTTGTGGCCAGTCAAGCCGGCAGAGCCGACTGGCGCTGACTGGAACGGTCCCCGCCTGGCAGTGCATGGCTGTCCAGCTCTCGTTTGCATGGGGCTCAGCCGGCGCCCCATGCCTCATGCATGGCCAGGTCCCACCCTCCAGGGGTGCATGGACGACAGAGTTGTCATGGAGGCTGCCTGAAGACCTTCCAACGCCAGTCACCGGCAGACGAGCGCCCCCGAGGGTGAGCGCGGTGACGAACGCTGCGAATGGTGAAGCGGATATACTCTGTGTTGCCTCGGCGGTCGCCACCGCTGAAGCCGTGATGGTAGCCCGCCTCCACGGGCAGCCATCTTGACCAATGTCCAGCATGCATTGACGGGCGCCAGCTCCTCCGCTCGTCGATCACGTCGAGATCGGTGCCGCATGGCATCCTGCATGGGGGGAGGATAAGGGCCGTCTCCCAGCACGGGCCGCGGCAGCGCCGCGGCTACTCGCCAAGCCATGGCAGCGCCGGGCAAGCCGCTCCTGAAGTGTTCCACCGAGGGGCAGTCTAGCAGGAGCCAGGCCAGTCGTATTTTACCCCGCTCGTCAGCGGCACGGAGATCCTCGTCACCAGCAGCGCCGCATTGCTGGGTCCAGGGCTCGGCGACGATGTCCCTGCCCTTCATTCAAACCCTGCTCCCCAACTACTGCTCTCATTCTAACCCTGTTCCCATTCAAATCCCGCTCCCATCCACAGGGCGGCCTTAAGGGCGGCCTGCACTCGATACCCACGTCGGGCTCTCGACCGCGTGGCAGCTGCGCTGACCATATCCCATGATAGGCCCGGCACCAGAAACTTGCTAGCAACCCTGCTGCCGTCCCGCTGCGTTCATCCACAGAATGGCGTCAAGGGCGTCGCGCGCTCGATGCCCACGTCCGGCGCGCTCAACCGCGTGGCAGCTGCCCACGCGTCCCTCCCTCGCAACCCTGCGGCCACACACACATGCACCTACACACACACACACACACTGCTCCCGTCACCAGGGCGGCCTCAAGGGCGTCGCGCGCTCGATGCCCACGTCGGGCGCGCTTGACCGTGTGGCAGCTGCGCTGAAGCTGCCATTCTTCGAGACGCCGACCGGCTGGAAGTTCTTTGGCAACCTGATGGACGCGGGCAAGTGCAGGTGTGTGTAGCAGCAGCAGCAGCGGCGTGTGTGTGCACGTGCGTGTGTGTGTGTGTGTGTGTGTGTGCACGCGTGTGCGTTTGCGTGGCTGGCTGGAAGTGCTTTGACGACCTCATGAACGCGGGCAAGTACAGATGTGTGTGTATGTGGTGGTGGTGGGACTGCCCTGCCCTTCCCTGCCCTGAGACTGACACTGCCCCTCCCCCTCCCCCGCACCCCCACACTCACAACACTGTGCATTCCCCGACGCGTGCGCGTGCAGCGTGTGCGGCGAGGAGTCGTTCGGCACTGGCGGCGACCACGTGCGCGAGAAGGACGGCATCTTTGCTGTGCTCGCGTGGCTCTCAATCCTCGCATACAAGAACAAGGTGGGGCCCCTCCCGTGTTGCATCCCTGCCTTTGCTGGGCTTGAGCAAAGGGGGCGAGCGTGCGTGCGTGGTGTCTGTGCGTGGGTGTGTCTGGGTGCGGCCGCGTGCACGAGAAGGACGGCATCTTTGCTGTGCTCGCGTGTGCGTGCGTGGTGTCTGTGTGTGGGTGTGGCTGGCTGCGGCCGCGTGCACGAGAAAAACGGCATCTTTGCTGTGCTAGCGTGGCTCTCAAAACAGCAGCCGTAATACGGCGCCTGGCGGGAGGGAGGGCAGGATAACCTCAACAAACTCTGGCCGTGCATCTGCCACACACACACACACATGCACGCACACACACAGGACGCGCCTGCTGGCTCCAAGCTGCTTGGCGTCAAGGACGTTGCGATGGAGCACTGGGGTACGTACGGGCGCAACTTCTTCTCGCGCTACGACTACGAGGCGGTCGACAGCGACAAGGCGGCGGCAGTCATGGACTCGGTGCGTACGTTGGTCTGTGGGGCTTTTTTGCACTGAATGGCACCCCTGCCACATTCACAACGCATGAGGCGGCGCCTCAGGCGTCCCATTCCATGGCGCGGATCAGGCGGCGCCTCGGGCGTTATCCAAACCTCAGATGCCACCCTGACCGCTTCAGGCGCACCCCGGACCGTCTCAAATGGTATGACCGCATTCCATGGCGCGGATCAGACGTTGGGATTTGGGTAGGGCATAGTCTCTCTCTCCTCTTACATGCACCGCCGCCGCCGCAGCTGCCGCCCACGTGCCCCCCCCCCCCCCACACACACACACCAGTGTCCCCTAGGAAGGATTTTAGAAATTGTTTATTTTCCGGTTCAAGCAACTTTGACCGCTCACGCCAGGCACAATACAAAGTGGGTATTCACGCAACGCATGCCGTTGTGCTGCTCTTGGCGAGAGCTTTCCAACGCACCACTCCGCACCCTCCCCCATCAAATGTGGGGTGGTTTTCTGAGAAATGGGAAATCCGGCCCGGAGCGGTATACGGCTTGCGGGGGGATCACTGCCCCCCCACCCCACCCCACAATCTCCGCACCGCCATCGCCAAGTCCCCCCAAGGGCCCCAAGGTCGTCTCTCTCCCTCTCTTTCTCCCTCCTCTCTCTCCTCTCTTCTCACACACACACACACACACTACCCCCCCACCCCCCCCGGAAAGCCCTAAACCATAAAACCATAAAACCATAAAACCATAAAACCAGGTGCGCGCCGTCATCGCTTAGTCCCCCAAGGGCTCCAGGGTCGTCTCTCTCTCTCTCTCCCTCTCTCCCTCTCTCTTGTTCTCCCCCCCCCCCTCTCTGGCCCCCCTCCCCCTCACTCCCTCTGTGACACACACACACACACACACACACAGGTGCGCGCCGTCATCGCCAAGTCCCCCAAGGGCTCCAAGGTCGGGAGCTTCACCGTCGAGACGGCCGACGACTTTGCGTACACCGACCCGATCGACGGGTCTGTGGCCAAGGGCCAGGGACTGCGCTTTGTGTTCACGGGTGGGTGGGGCGCTGGTCTGGGTATGTTGTGTGTGTTTATGTGTGTTCATGTGTGTGTGTGTGTGTTGTGGGCTGTGCATATACTGACCCCATTGACGGGTCTGTGGCCGAGGGCCAGGGACTGCGCTGCGTGTTCACGGGTGGGTGGGGCGCTGGTCTGGGTATGTTGTGTGTGTGTATGTGTGTTCATGTGTGTGTGTGTGTGTTGTGTGTTGTGGGCTGTGCGTATACTGACCCCATTGACAGATCCGTGGCCAAGGGCCAGGGACTGCGCTGCGTGTTCACGGGTGGGTGGGGCGTGGCGCGCTGGCCTGTGTGTCTCGTGTGTGTTCATGTGTGAATGTTTATGATAATGTTTGTGTGAATGTGTGTGCGTGGGTTGTGGGTTGTGCGTTTACTGACCCCATTGGCCCCATTGGCGGATCCGTCGCCAGGGACTGCGCTTTGTGTGCACGGGTGGATGGGGCGCTGGTCTGTGTCTCGTCTATGCTGTGGGTGGGTGCGGCGCTTCTCTGTGTCTCGTGTGTGTCTGAGCGTATGCTTTGCGTACACCAACCCCATGTATGTGTGCATGCGTGGGTGTGGGTGTGTTGTGTGCTTTGAGTACACCAACCCCATTGACGGGTCCGGAGCTAAGGGCCAGGGACCTAGTGTTGCCGGGCGCGCACAATAGTGATGCCTAAAGCTTAAGAGAGCTCTTACTATGATGCAGCAACTGCAGGGAAAAGGAGAGGAGGGACAGGGGGGGGGGGGGCACGACCCGATAGACTGCAGCGTGGCAAAAGGACGGGGCCTACGCTTTGATTGCACGCGTGGGCGGGACGGGACGCTTGTCTGTGTGCCTTTACACACATACACACACACGCACACACACTGGGCCAGCCAGCACACACACACACACACACTGGTCCAGTCAGCACACGCACGCCGACTGCATGCCACCCACCCACACACACATCTTCCACCTCTCCGGCACGGGCTCATCGGGCGCAACCATACAGACATCACACACACACGCACACCACCATCACCACCACTACACAAACGCAGACGGCGCTTGCATCATCTTCCGCCTCTCCGGCACTGGCTCATCGGGCGCAACCATACACACAGACATCACACACACCACCACCACCACCACCACACACGCGCGTATGGCTAGCGCATCATCTTCCGCCTCTGCGGCACTGGCTCATCGGGCGCAACCATACACACAGACATCACACACACACACACAAACACACACACACACCACCACCACCACCACACACGCGCGTACGGCTAGCGCATCATCTTCCGCCTCTCCGGCACTGGCTCATCGGGCGCAACCATACAGACATCACACACACACACACGCACACACACACCGCCACCACCACCACCACTACACACACGCAGACGGCTCGCGCATCATCTTCCGCCTCTCCGGCACTGGCTCATCGGGCGCAACCATCCGCCTGTACATTGAGCAGTACAGCAACGACCCAAAGCAGTACGACGTGGATGCGCAGGTGTGTGTGGGGTGGGGAGGGGCGGTTCGAAAATCGGAAATTCGAGTTGAAACAATCGGGGGGGAGGGGGGGGTGATCTGCCTGCACGTTGACCAGAACAGCAACGACACAAAGCAGTACGACGTCGACGCGCACATGTGTGTGTGTGGGGGGTCTATTTGTGTTCGTCTGCTCTCTCTCTTGAGCACACACACACACACACACCGACTTGCGCTCCCGCCTCGACGCACACGCCCCTGCCACGCTGCATGGCGCATGGCCGGAACAACACGCTTCAGAACGCCCGCTTACCACGCCCATGCCCCTCACCCACCCCCTATTTCCCTCCCACCGCGCACCCACACACTAGGTCGCCCTTGGCCCCATCATCAAGGTGGCGCTGGAGCTTGCGCAGATGGAGAAGCTGACCGGCCGCGAGGGGCCCACCGTCATCACCTAAGCGCTCTCCCACTTTCCACCAAGGAGGGTGCCACAGACGTTACGGATGTTTACGTGCGTCAACAGAGGAGGGCTGGCACAGACGGAGGAGCTGACGGACGGGGGCCCACTGTGGTCACCTAAGCCGGCAGCTAGTTGCGGTGCGTGCAATGCGAATGTTGACCGGCTGGGGACTCAGGCAACTCGAACAGCCACGGGACACGGGGCAGTTGGTGGTGGTCGCTTGCTCATTGCTAGTCAGCGCTACCGGCCGTTGTCGCTCCTCTGCGCAGCGCAGCGAGTGTGCTGCATGAAGCGTCACTCGCTGGAAGGGGTCGGGACCGCGGTGAGGGCGTGCATGCGCACAGGCAGGGGCGCGGGGTAGTCGGCCAGCGCTCGGTTACAGTTTTTTGTTCTAAATCATCTCCCCCAAAGTGCTATTCCGGCTCTCATGCTTGTCGCTGCATGCCGTCTGGTGTGGGCACGAGGGTCCAGCGGGGTGTGGCAGGCGGGGGACCCAGGCCCAGACTGTGGACGCATCGCGGTCTCGCGACACGTGCTCCCGCCGACATCTTGCGCATTGTCGCAAGATGTTATGTCGCAAGATGCGTGCGTCACGTGTCACAAGACCGCTTCAGTTCACACAGACCCCAACCTTTGAAAGGAAGGCTCTATTCTGCTACACAAATATCAACCAGCAGGCAGGAAATTCATGTCACTGCTGGCGATGGTCAATGACGACGATCGATGGCGTCGGCTGGTCGGCGGTGAGGGTCGTACACGGTGGTTGCGAATGCGCAGGGCCATGCTAAAACAAGGATCGCGCGCGCGCGTCGGCGATTGTCCAAGAGTGGTCGTAAGGGCTCAGGGTCGGGTCGTGGAGCCGTCGTGGCCGCGAAAGGCGGCCGCAAGAGGGCAGGGGGGGGGCGCCACTCAGCAGCAGTCGGGGAGGCTCCCAAACGGCAGGGGCCTTGTCGTACCTGAAGGCCGAGGCAAAAAGAGCCCCCCTCCCCCCCTATGACTTGCCTGGCTTGATGTGACGGGCCAAAACAAGCCAGGCACGGGCCAAAACAAGCCAGTCACACGGAGACACTCAAAACGCCGCGGCGCCCCCGTGGGCGAGAACAGCAGCCCGTCGGGGGGGGCCTCCCCCCAAAACTACGGGCGCAAAGATGCCTGAAAGGCGACTGAAATGCGAGACATCAAAAGAACCTCCTCCCCCAAAACGCCGCTGCGCTCTGTGGGCGAGAGCAGCAGTCCCTGCTGCGGGACCCCCCCAAAGCTGCAGGCGCCTAGGCGCCCCAAAGGCAAGACGACAGAAGCGCCTCCTCGCCCCCCTGTGATTGGCCTGGCTCGATGTGACGGGCCAAGCCAGGCCAGTCCCACACAAGCACTCAAACGCCGAGGCGCCCTGTGGGCGAGATCAGCAGGCCGGTGACGAGGTCTGGCCGCAAGTCCCCCTCCTCCTGCGCCTCGCTATGCAGCTTCATCTTAACAACGTCGATCGTGAGGCGGGAGCTCGTGTTGGACGCTGCCTCCCGCCTGCGAGCACGCGTGGGTCCGGGGTTGTTGTTTGAGTGTTACAGTTACAGTTACAGTTGCATCGGCTTTCCAGCAAAGACTACCTCTAGTCCTAGTACCACCGCCTAGACCCAAGTCCAGTTCTGGCCCTAACAATTACTTGTGAGGGGCGGTAGCCACCAGCCGGCTGCCTGCCAACGTGTAGTCCCAGAGCAAAAAGGAGAGCTATTGTGCGACGCCTCCAAAATAGGTCCTAACTGCTTCTAGGGGATAGGGGGTCAAGTGGCGCTTGCCAATCTACTTGACCGCCGTGGTGGAGGGGCCGGCGCCTGAGGGGCAGCCGGACCGTACACCACGGCTCTCCACCCGACCCTGTCCTGAGCACGCTCAAACGCCGTGTCCGAAAAAGTCTTCCAATCAGAACGAGTGCCACTAGTTTCGCCTAGCTGCTGAATCAGTAGCTTAAGAAAATAGTGTCGGGAGGAGGCTGGAGGCCGGCCTTGCTGCCGAGCCACATCCATTGTGCAGTCAAAAGTCGTACGAGGAAGACGAGAAGCCGGCATGCGCATCACATGGCCTAGCCACTGCATTGATCGCTTTGCCACAAGGCTCTCAATTGGCTCAGTGTCGCACGCCTGCCGAATATAAGTTAATCTGTGCCGGTCGACCAGGCGCACACCCAGAATGCGACGAAGGCAGTTAGAGTGGGCAACCTCCAATCGAGTCAGTTGTGTTTTAGTAGGGGCCCATGTTTCGCAGCCGTACAGAAAGTGGGGCAGCACGAAAGTGTTGTAAACCCGCACCTTAGACTGCACTTGCATCTTCTTGCTGGCCCAAATCTTATCAAAAGACGCAAACACGCCCAGCGCGCGACCGACACGCACACCGATCTCCTTTTCCACACCACCACTCTGGGTTATCCAACTCCCTAGATACTTAAATGCAGAGACGGTCTTCACTTCACCACCAGTCAGCGCAAACGTGGGCAGATCCGCGTCAAAATCTGCTGGCAAAATCATCACTTCTGTCTTGGCGGCGTTGATTTGCATGCCAAAGCTAGAGGACACTTTGTCAAGGATTTTCAGCATAAGCGCCAACTGAGCTGGGTCATGCGAGAACAAACATAAATCGTCGGCATACATCAGCATTACTATGCGCTCAACCGACGACGACAACACAGAGCCGCCGGCTCGGGTCACGACTGACACGCCAGCCCCCTCTGGCATCATGTCTAGCGCCTTTTTCACTATGTGGTCAATAAAAACATTGAACAACACAGGAGCAATGACGCACCCCTGTCGCACACCAGACGACACGGGGAATTCGTGCCCGATTTTCCCAGCCAGCCGCACGGCAGCTGCAGTGTTGGTGTGAAGATCCTCCAACAGATCAATAATGTGTGGATGAACACTATATAATCTAAGGACTCTCCACAGTGTCGCACGGTTTATGCAATCGTAAGCTTTAGAAGAGTCGACAAATGCCACAGCCATGCATTGTTTGTACTCAGCATGTGCCGCGCTCAGCGAGCGCGGAGTAAAAATCGCATCAACAGTGCCTCTGCTTTTTCTGAAACCACACTGAGCCTCATGCAACTGACCATCAACCTGCGTGGAGACGCGGTGCAGAAGTATGGCAGCGTACACTTTCCCGGCAATAGAGAGAAGGCTTATACCGCGGTAGTTACCAGGGGAGTCACGCGGACCCTTCCCCTTATATAACGGTGTGATAATAGCAGTTTTCCATTCCCTCGGGGCTCTCCCCGACCGCCATACGGCGATGATGACCCGGTGGAGCCATGCGATGGCAGGTGGGCACCGCAACAGCATGGCGTCCAGCTGGTCACCGCCCGGAGCGGCGGCCGAGCGCAACGCTCGCACACACGCCTCCGTCTCAGCCAGGTCAGGGGGGCGCCCGTGCGCCTCGTCCACCTCTGTGGCGCGTGTGAGCTCAAACGCCGCTACATCGTTCTCCAGCTGGTTCAGGGTCTCGTCGCTGAGCTTGGTCTCCCCGCCATATAGCTTGTCGAATGACTCTGTCATGGCCTTCAGCACCCCGTCTGGACCGCTGTGCAGCGCGCCCGAGATTTGCTTGAGTGTGGGTCCGGATTTGTTGTTTGAGTGAGGTTTTGGGAGAGTCGGGGCGTCGATCGTGATTCGGGAGCTCGTGTCGGACGCTGCCTCCCGCCTGCGAGCATGCGTGGGGACGGATTCATTGTTCGAGTGAGGTTTTGCGGGCGGAGTCGAGGGGTCAATAAGAGGTGTGTGAGCCGGGAGCTGGCGTCGGACGCCGCCTCCCGCCTGCATGGTTCCGGCCGGGTTTGTTGGTTCAATTGAAGTTTTGCGGGCGAAGTCGGGGCGTCGATCGTGAGCCGGGAGCTGATGTCGGACGCTGCCTCCCGCCTGCGAGAATGTGTGGGTCCGGGTTTTTTGGTTCAAGTGAAGTTATGCGGGCGAAGTCGGGGCGTCGATCGTGAGGCGGGAGCTCGTGTCGGACGCTGCCTCGCGCCTGCTTGCGCGCGTGGGTCTGGAATCATTGTTCGAGTAAGGTTTGCGGGCGGAGTCGAGGGTCGATCGTGAGCCGGGAGCTCGTGTCGGACGCTGCCTCCCGTCTGTGAGCATGCGTGAGTCCGGGGTTGCTGTTTGAGTGTGGGTCCGGGGTTGTTGTTTGAGTGAGGTTTTGCGGGCGAAGTCAGAACGTAAATCATGAGCCGGGAGCTTGTCGGACGCTGCCTCCCGTCTGCGAGCATGCGTGAGTCCGAGGCTATCCATATTCTGGGGGCCGAGTGCCCTGTCTAGGTCCAGCCCCGACCCACTAGCCCCCCACCACTAGTAGCCAGGCACCCGTCTGTAGTCGAATACGCTGCCGGTAGGTGCGTCACCCACGACTGTAAAAACCATCATCATTATCCAGGAAGCACTGGCCACCCACCTATACGAGAGCATGAGCTCCTTGAACGTGGGGAAGTCGCCAAAGGAGACCATCAGTTCAAACACGTCCTCTGACAGCTCATCCTATGAGGGAGGAGTAAGTGTGCGGCGGTGGTGTGTGTGAGGAGGGGGGGAGAGGGACACATGAGAGGCGGTGCAGTGAGCGCAGTACCGATTGTGCCGGGGCACGTAGCTCACGCAACATGCAACACACACACACACACACACACACACACACACACATGCGCGTGCACACACATGCACACCTTGCGCTTGGTGAGCGCGAGCATGAAGTCCGCCATGTCAAACCCAGGCACGCTCTCGACGAGCTGCTTCTCAACGTGCGACTCAATCAGCTGCGCGCAGCACGGCGAGCACAGCACGCGGCGTGGGAGCGTGTATGCGAGTGCTTGTGCGAGCACGTGTGCGTGTGCGTGTGTGTGTGTGTGTGCACGCATGCGTGTGTTTGAGACAGTGTGCGGCCGCATTGGGGCTCTAGCGCGCATCCTGTATGCGCGCGCGTGCGCCACAGGCGCAGCGCATGTGTGTGCGAGCGGCCGGGGTGACCATGCGCACCTGTGTGTACGTCTGGAAAACGGCAGTATACGCGAGCTTGTTCTCCTCGCCCTCCTCAAACACCACGCAGTTGGACTTGCAGAAGGCCGTGCGCGCCGACTCAAACCCCGAGTCCATCAGGATGGCTGTGGCACACGGGGGTGAGGGATGCCAGGGGGTGAGGGAGAGAGAGAGTAGTGCTGCAAATGCACTGCCGGCGGTCACAATCAGTTCCAGCCGGACTACCACAGTGACACACTCATTTGGGAGTACGACCATTTGGGGGTTTGGAAAACGGCCTTTCTATGCCCGCCAAAGACACGGGTTTGCGGGTAGCCGCCGGCACGCAGTGCCCTCGGTGACACGCATTTGGGGGCAGTTTCACACACCCACATGCCCCTCCGCCCTCTTCCCTCCAATCCCTGCCGCATCCAAGCGATGATCTGGATAGCCCTTGTTATTAGCTTTCAAATGCAACTCGAATCGTCGAAATCCATGCAGTATCGAGTGAGTTACAGCATTTACGCCTTTTACTTGCGATACGGGTTTGGGGGTTGCCTCCAGGGTCAGCCAACCCCGACACGGGTTTGGGGGTAGCCTACCCCCAATCGTACCCCCAAATGAGCGTGTCACGACGGTACTTTCAGACAGCAGGCGCAAGGCCCACCAAAAGGTCAAGCTACAAAAGTAGCCCACGGAAGCGCCACCCACACTAGGTGGTGGGCGTCAAGCAGCGGCACAGGCCACAGGCACCTCACCACAACCCCTCCTGTAGGTGGAGGGCAGCCCAAGGTATATGATGGGACTTGAGGCCTTCCCCCAAACCACCAGAAGGGCTGGTAGCACACCTGCCACAGCGCTCTACCCAGCGACCAGACCGAGGGAGGGGGGGGGGGATGCGGGATGATACGCGGTCGTATCATTATCAGGACGGCTGCTGCATGGGGCCGCAGTCCACCTCCCCTGGGTGTCGCATGGCCCCTCATGCGTATTTGAGTTCAACCCAACTGCTCATGCATGAGTTCAACTGCTCACCCTCCAGGCGCCCTACGACGCAGTCAAACGAGTTCGTCTCGTGGTCGTGGCCACTCCCATCGTCGACGATATCGATCTGCTCGTCCACGTCCTGCGAGGGCGCGGCGCGGCCCAGTTTTTTTAGGCCTGCGTCCGCCCTCACGCTGTACATCCCACCACCCCTGCCCCCACCATGTACTCCAGCAGGTCGTCCTCCTCTGCATTCAGCGTTCCAGCGTGGGGCTGGGAGAGGAGGCACTCCGCGGCAGAACCTGGGGGTTGGTCGTCGTGGCGCGTGATGATTGGAGTGCCTTCGTGGTGCAACACGCGGGGAGCAAGCAGGCAGCGCACCGTCCATGCCGGGCCGCGCAAAAAATTCGCACGCTTTTGTTGGTGCTTGCTGCTCTGGGACCTCCACGTGTGCGATTACTAAAACGTGATTGTCACCAGCGTCTAGGCCTAGAATGTTGCTGTGGAGCCTGAAGGTGCCAGAGGACCAGGTGTGGACCGAGAAGCGGCACGCGCGGCATCAGCGCGGCATCCCCTTCCCTCCTATCACCCCTCACGCTGAAGCAGCAGCAGCAGCAGAAGCAGGAGCAGCAGAAGAGCAAAGCAGTAGAAGCAGCAGCAGGGGGGTTGCTGCCTGCAGCCCGTGCACTCAGAGTGGTTTGCGGCGCTTGCACCTGCCGCGCGGGGTGCTGTCTCTGGTGGCAGGTGCACTGGTTTGAGCTGCTTGCACCTGCCGGAGTTGACCTCGCGGGCCTCACCCCGCCACGCCCTCCCCCCAACTTCCAGTATGACCGCGCACGTCACCCCGTGTGACCAGCCGCGCTCCCACGCACGCACATGCACGCCGCATACCCATGCACGCACATGGGAGGTGGCGGCCGCTTCTCCCTCTGTGCCCACCTGCGTGTGTTGATACCTGTGGCGCGGTCCTCCCTCCTTTGTCGTCTCAGCGTGCAGTTTTTTCTTTTTAAGGGGAAGCTGATGCCCGCGGCGAGCGCTAGGTTTGGCAGCAGAATTTGGATTTGAATTCTGCACGGGTGAACCACGAGGCGCGTCGTGCGGTCCACGACCGAAACCGGCGCGATCTGCCGCTTACCCTCACCAACTTCCTACGATAGAACCAACCCGCCTCGCACTCTGTGCCCACCTGGGTGTGTGACGTGCGATCCCGCCCTCCAGCAGGCAGCTCCAGCCCTGGGCACTCGTGACAGTTTGTGCCACGCATACGGAGAGGCACCCAAAGACGCAGCAGAGAGCCAGCCAACCCAGACAGACGCATGTCTCATAAGCAAGGTGGGCGCCTGCGACGATGCATCACAACCGCAACACGGCACCGCTACCGCCGCTGACACGCGGGCTGTTGGGCCCCCTACCTGCCTCGCCCAACATAACGCATCAAAAGTTCAGCATCGTAACGGTATAACTTGACTTCTATATCTCATTTCAAGCTTGCACAAGTTGCTAATATTTTTTGAATTCTCTTGAACAGGTAGTAATGGTAGTTGCATCACCCGCTGGCTGTTGTACGCGCCAGGCATTTCAATCGCGCGCCACGCTCAACCCCAGGGACCAATCGGGGAAGGGTCCGGGTCACCCCGGTCACCTGGGCCCTTCCCCACATGGCGGAGGAGTCTCTCGCCCGCCGGATGCAGAGAGGAGGACCTGCTGGAGCACATCGCCTTTGTGGGCGACCCTGTGGTGGTGCGCTGGTGTGCTGGATGGACCATCTCTGGCTGCTGCGACAGACCTGCACGGGGGGTTGGAAGTCGCGCAGTAGCAATCGTGTTCACATTGCGGTTCCACTCCCACGCAGACACATCCCGTCGCAGCCCCCTACCCGCAGCCACCAGCCTGCCAGCTGTCACTGCAGTCTAGGGTTCTTGTTGTGCGCGTGATGGATCAACGCTAGAAGCACCACAAATCTACCTGCACGCCCTCTCCCTCCACAACCACCACCACGATGCTGCGCATGCCACTGCAGCACACTGCCCTGCGCCCCTCATCCCTGGGAAGGCAATCTTCGACCGCAAATGCAAATCTCCCCCTCGTTCATCACCTTTCGGCGTCTCGTCGCACCCTCCCCCCACTCCGCGCGACCCCTACTCCGTCGCGTGATAGTCCGTGTAAGGGCGACGACGAGCGACGCGGCGGCCCCGTGAAGCCTGGCTCCGAGTGGGAGGCGAAGGCTCAGGTGCAGGCGCGGCCGCACGAGTCGCCCCGCCCGCTCTCTGCCTCCCAGGCTCAGGAGGGCCGCGTGGCAGCAGCACTGCAGGCAGCTGAGTCGCTTGCCAAGGCCGCCGTGGCGCTAGCTGCGCGAGAGCATGCGCAGGCGGGCGGGGAGGAGCTGACGCAGCTCATGCGCGCGGTCGCCATGCGGCTCGACGCGGCGGCGTCGCCTGCCGGTGCCACGCTGCAGGTGCCGCAGTGCTAGCAGTTGTGCGGTGTGTAGTGCTGCTTCCCCCTCCTCCCCCCAGGTGTCACACTGACGCTGTGCTGTGCTGTGCTGCCCCCTCCCCCCCCCCCCCCTGCTCCCACCTACTCGAAGGCGGAGATGGACGTGACGTCGCGTGCGCTGGAGGGCCTGGTTGGCAGCTCCCAGCGCACAGAGGCGCTGCTCACCAAGGGCATTGCTGCGCTGCAGCAGGTGGCTGAGGGCCTGGGCGATGTTCGGGGTCTGCTGCTGGAGCGGCTGCCAGAGCGTGCGCCCCCCAGCCGCACGCTCCCTGCAGTTGCCGTGGGCCAGCGCGTGCGCGTGCGCAACGATGTGGAGGAGCCCGCCTTTGGCTGGGGCGCTGCCAAGAGCGGCATGATTGGCACCGTGTGCAGCGTCAGCGAGGCGGACGGCACGTGCCTCATCGACTTCCCAGGGCTCAGCAAGCTCTGGAGGTCCAAGCTGGACGAGGTCGAGGTGGTGGTGCCAGACCAGATCGTGAACTACAGCGACGGGTGTGTGGAGAAGGAGGACACGGCCAAAGAGGTGCAGCGTGAGGGAGAGGAGGAGGAGGGAAAGGAGGAGGACGTGGCCAGCCGCATCGCGGTTCTGGTGCAGCAGCTCGGGCCTGGCTCATCTGCAGGCGTGCAGCAGGCAGCGGCAAGTTCATTGAGACACATGGCTAATTTTCAGTCACAGTCCAAGACCCTCATCGCCGCTGCTGGTGCCATTCCGGTTCTGGTGAAGCTTTTGGACGAGGTTACGGACACGTCTGTGCAGGAGCAAGCCGCTATCACACTGAGCAGCCTGGCTCACGAGAATGCTGAGCACCAGGCCGCCATTGCCGCTGCTGGTGCCATTCCCGCTCTGGTGCAGCTCCTGCAGGGCTCAAAGAATGCGCAGGAAGCAGCAGCGGATGCACTTTACAGACTTGCTCGTGACCATGCCCAGAACCAGACCGCCATCGCCGCTGCTGGTGCCATTCCCGCTCTTGTGAAGCTCCTGCACGACTCAAAGAATGCGCAGCTAGAAGCAGCGTGTGCACTTGGCAGCCTCGCCCGCCACCATGCCCAGAACCAGACCGCCATTGCCGCCGCCGGGGCCATTCCCGCTGTGGTGAAGCTGCTGGAGCCTGGTACTTATGACATCGTTGGTGATTTCCCTATGCACATAGCAGAGACACTTGACGCCCTGGCTGCTGGCCATGCCGAGAACCAGACCGCCATGGTTGCTGCTGGCGCCATTCCGGCTATGGTGGTGCTTCTGCATGACTCGGAGTGTGCACAGGAAGATGCGGCAAATGTGTTGTACAGTCTTGCTCGCCACCATGCCCAGAACCAGACCGCCATCACCGCCGCTGGCGCCATTCCGCATCTGGTGCAGCTGCTGGGATCCAACTGCCGGGTGGTGGTGTGGGAACACGTAGCAGAGGCACTCCACGCCCTGGCGACCGGCCATGCCCAGAACCAGACCGCCATTTCTGCCGCCATCGCCGCCGCTGGCACCATTCCGGCTCTGGTGAAGCTGCTGCAGGACCAGAACACGGATGATGAGGCACAGGGAGCAGCAGCGCGTGCGCTGGGCAGCCTGGCTCGCCACCATGCCCAGTACCAGACTGCCATTGCCGACGCGGGCGCCATTCCGGCTCTGGTGGAGCTGCTGTGGTCCGAGTGCGGGGAAGATGTGTGGGCAGCAAAGACACTCAACGACCTTGCGGCCGGCCATGCTGAGAACCAGACCGCCATTGCTGCCGCTGGCGCAATTCCGATTTTGGTGGAGATGCATGACCACGACGCAGAGGATGCACAGGAAGCAGCAGCAGCGGCACTGTACAGCCTGGCTGACGGCCATGCTCAGAACCAAGCTGCCATCGCCGCTGCCAAGAAGCAGTACGAGGAGGGCGATGAGTGAGTCGCTGCTGACTGATGAGGCAGCTGTCACATTTGGACGGTTTGACTGGGGCGGGATACAAAGTTGTGGCGAGGGTGCGGCTCCAACTGGTGCAATATTGGACCGTGCTTGGCAGTGCTTCAGTGTGGGTGCGTGTTTGGGTGGGGCTTCGTGGTGGTGCAGTTGATTGACGTGTGTGCAGTGCGGCGCGGTGCCGGCACCGTAACCACCAGTTGTTGCCCGATGATAGCAGATGTTGTCCAATAATTGCGGATGTTGTAGCTTTGACAATGCCTCTACTACCTCGTTCAAACACACAGCCTTGCAGCTGGGCGCACCCTGTCCTGTCCTTAAAGCCGCCGCATGCCTGCTGTCTGCACGCACTGCGTGGCGCCCACCTGGAGCCACGCAACCCACCCACAGCCATCCACAGCCATGGCTCATGGTCTCTGATCTCGGCGATCCCACATCCCGAACAATATTGCTGGACTGCCCGCACGACGCCTCCTCCCCGAGCTCGCCCTGCATCGCAGAGAGCACTTGTCGCGCCCAGGCTTCTCGCGCAGGCGAGTGTCAATCGCAGATACCTGGATCAGGGTCGAGACCCTGAAACCTGCCAAGGGAATTTGGGATTTGAGTTTCAGCATGTACGCATAGATCGTGACACCTGGCTGTGGGTTGTATGGGTTTCAGTTTAAAGCGGATTCAATGTGAAGGTCTCAGCACGTATCGCGGACACCTGGTTTTACGGGTTCGGGGTGCAGGGGTTGGTCGTTGAGATCTAGGGTTTGGGGTGTCGAAAGAGGATGCGTGGTTCAGGGTTGGCCTCTGCTTGGGCTTTGAGGATTGGGCGGTCGGGGGGTGAAGAGTGATATCCCACATGCGCTCACCTACTTCAGCAAGCGTTTGCTGCCGCTGCGGTAGGGGACCTAGGGGTGTGCCCATGCTCTTTACAGAGTTGGGGTTCCCTACCACCAACAGCCAGCCATCTCAGTAAGGTGCTCGGGCCATACACGCCGAGCACGGTCTTATATGACTTTAGAGGTGTCCCTGACTGTAACATCCATCATCAGCAGCAAGCGCCGACCGCGCCCACCGCGTTGACGATCGTCTCTGCCTGTCCCTTCGCCCTTCGCCTTGTTATTGGTGGGACAAAACTGCTCTGAAGCACATCACCATGGCGGGCGACACTGCGGTCTCTGGGTGTCTGGGCTGCTACAAATAGTTTGGTGGGCATGCACGCCACACACGAGGGGCTGGTGTGCCAGACCGAAATCCTGTGGGGGTTGACTGAAGTCGTGCAGCCGCAATCTGACGTTGCGGACACACACGCAGGACACCACACCCCGTCGCACCGTTCAATCACCAGCCAGCCCTATCCCTTTAGGGATGGGCCTCCCCTAACACATCACAGTGGTTGCGCTGCGAGTGTGGCGCCAGATGTGTGATGGGCCACAGGATCAATCAAACCCTAGAGACCTAAGGAGCGCTCCACAGCCACCACGACCACCACGATGCTGCGGATGCCACTACAGCACGGTGTCCTGCGCCCCTCATCCCTGGGAAGGCACTCTTCGACTTCGCATGCAAATCTTCTTCCCCTTGCGGCGTCTGGTCGTCGCGCCCTGCCCCTGCTCCGCGCGACCCCATCTCCGTCGCGTGAGAGTCCATGGCAGGGCGAAGACAAGCGCCGCGGCGGCCCTGAGAAGCCTGGCTCCGAGTGGGAGGCGAAGGCTCAGGTGCAGGCGCGGCTGCACGAGTCGCCTCGCCCGCTCTCTGCCTCCCAGGCCCAGGAGGGCCGCGTTGCAGCAGCACTGCAGGCGGCTGAGTCGCTTGCCAAGGCCGCCGTGACTCTGGCTGCGCGAGAGCATGCGCGGGCGGGCGGGGAGGAGCTGACGCAGCTCCTGCGCGCTGTCGCCCTACGGCTCGACACGGCCTCGCCTGGCAGTGCCGCGCAGCAGGTGCCGCAGTGCTTGCAGTTGTGCGGTGTGCTGTGCTACTTCCCCCTCCTTCCCCCAGGTGTCACACTGACGCTGTGCTGTGCTGTGCTGCCCCCTCCCCTCCCTGCTCCCACCTAATCGAAGGCGGAGATGGACATGACGTCGCGTGCGCTGGAGAGCCTGGTTGGCAGCTCCCAGCGCACGGAGGCGCTGCTGGCCGAGGGCCTGGCTGCGCTGCAGCAGGTGGCAGAGGGCCTGGGCGACGTGCGGGGTCTGCTGCTGGAGCGGCTGCCAGAGCGTCCGCCCCCCAGCCGCACGCCCCCAGCAGTGGCCGTGGGCCAGCGCGTGCGCGTGCGCAGCGATGTGGAAGAGCCTGTATTTGGCTGGGGTGCTGCCACAAACGGCGTGATTGGCACCGT
Source organism: Chlamydomonas sp. UWO 241 (assembly GCA_016618255.1). Classification (NCBI taxonomy): domain Eukaryota; kingdom Viridiplantae; phylum Chlorophyta; class Chlorophyceae; order Chlamydomonadales; family Chlamydomonadaceae; genus Chlamydomonas; species Chlamydomonas priscui. The sequence continues at coordinate 47,634 of VFSX01000020.1, read as the reverse complement.
GCGCCGCGTCACCGCGGTGGACGGCACGTGCCTCATCGACTTCCCACGGCTCAGCAAGCTCTGGTGGTCCAAGCTGGATGAGCTCGAGGTGGTGGTGCCTGACCTGCTGGAGGACGAAATTTACGAGGGGGCGGAGGAGGAGGGCAAGGAGGAGGACAATGGGGCCAACCGCATCGCTGGTCTGGTGCAGCTGTTGGGGCCCCAGTCCTCGTCAGTGGAGCAGGCGGATGCAGCGAATGAATTGGGTTGCATGGCTCACGGCGATGCTCAGAAAAAGACCGCCATCGCTGCGGCGGGTGCCATCCCGGCGCTGGTGCAGCTCCTGCACGACTGTGACGGCAGCGTACGCAGCTCCTCCTGCTGGGCGGTGACAGAGTGTGCAGCAGGTGCACTGGGCAGCCTGGCTGCCGGCCATGCTCAGAACCAGACCGCCATCGCCGACGCTGGTGCCATTCCGGCTCTGGTGAAGCTTTTGGACAAGGATGTTGACATATGTGCTGACATTTGTGTGCAGAAGGAAGCCGCTTTCACACTGAGCAGTCTGGCTCACGAGCATGTTCAGAACCAGACCACCATTGTTGCCGCTGGAGCCATTCCGGCTCTTATGGAGCTACTCGGGTCTCGCGCCTATGCAGCGCAGGCAGCACGTGCACTGGGCAGCCTGGCCGCCAGCCATGCTCAGAACCAGACCGTCATCGCCGACGCTGGCGCCATTCCCGCTCTGGTGGAGCTGCTGGGGTCTGCTTGGGACGACTCACCAGATGTGCAGGAGGCAGCATCTGCGGCACTGGACAGCCTGTCCGCTGGTCATATGCAGAATCTGGCCGCCGTCGTGGATGCCACTGCCGCTGCCAAGGAGGAGGAGCTCGCTGCCACGCTGCAGGTGGGCAAGCGTGTGCGCGTGAGGAGGGACTGCTTTGAGCCCGCCTACGAGTGGGGTGAGGTGGACCACGACTCCGTGGGCGTGGTCGTCAGGATGGACGATGATGGCCACTGCCTCGTCGACCTCCCTGACGTCAAGGGCTGGCACGCCATGATGGAAGAGATGCAGGTGGTGGTGGATGGCGAGGAGGGGACGGAGGGCGAGGAGGAGAGGCAGGGTGAGGAGAAGATGGAGGGCGAGGAGTTGAGCGGCGGCAATGGCAAGGATGATGGGGAGAAGGGCGACGCGGCGTAGGAGCATGAGGACGAGATTGAGGGCAAGGCCCCTTGATTGATGACAGCTGAGGCTGCTGTTGCGCTGGCGCGCTTGGACCGTACGCGTGGGGTGCTAGATGCGCTTTGGGTGCAGAAGTCGTGGGTGGTTGGCGGTTGCGCTGTCGCTGGTGCATTGCTGAGTGGCGGTTTGAGTGTGTGTTTGGTTTGCTGCTACGCGGCCGCGGTGGATCCGTCCTTTTGATGCACGTTTCTAGCATCGTCCGCTGAGACGAGGTGCCCCGCACTTGCGTTTTCACATGGTCCAACCTCTGAGGGCACACACGACTGTTAACTGTTGGTCACTGCACCAAGTGAATGTGCCGCTGCAACGGCGGCGCTGCTGCAGCCTGTGTGCGGAAGCAGAGCAGCATGGAGAACGTGTTTTGGTTGTGGTCGGGTGGCAAGGCGCCTGGGCCTGAATGGAGGAGAGTCTGCAGTGAATGGCACGGGGCAGCGCCGCATGCAGGATCTCTACCTCGTCTGGGGGGGGGGGGCATCTGAGCATCAGGCAGCATGCAGCAACACACTCCGTGGCTTGGTGTCTAGCTAGACGACAGGCTAGCTTGTACTAGTCTCCCGTACTAGGCTCCTCCTAGTCCCGCGCCACGAGCATTTCCTCCAGCGCGGCCACAGGTGGTGCAGCAAGTGTCAGCTCTGCGACAGCACGCCAACCAGCCGCTCCCGCACACTCACTCACTCTGCCCCTGCTGCCCCTGCCCTCGCGTCGCCATTCTCTCCCTGGCACGGGCCTGCTGGTGGCGGCGTCGTGTCCGCGTCGTTCCTCAACGCCAAGCCTGCCGTCGGGGGCATTGGCGTGGAGCCGCGCGGGGGCGGCGTGCTGCGTGTGCTGTTCACCGTGACGTCTGACGCCGTGGCCGACACCGTCGTGCGCTGGCGCCGGAGCCTGCGCCAGGCGTCGGTAGCGGTCTTCGACGTCCTCAGCGACCGCGAGGAGGCGCAGCACCAGGCGCTGTGGCCTGCTTTCCTCGCCGCCAAGGCTGCGGGGAAGCGGGCGCAGTTCCACCGCGCGCGCCTCGTCGTTGACGGCGAGCGGGTGGCTGCACCTGTTTGCTAGTTGCACCCCCCGGGGGTGTTTTTCAAGGAGAGGTGGCGTCACACGCGTGCGGTGGCGGGTGCGGTGTGGTCGCTGAGTAGAGTGCTGCAGCGGGTTTTGCTCCAGCCCCGCCTCCGGTGGTCTGGGGGAGGGCTTTTTGGTCCCTTCATGGTTTTATACCTTGGGTCCGCCCTCTGGCCATTGGAGGGGCTGGATGTGCAGCCTGCACAGTGGTGCTGCTTGCTTGGCGCCCGCCACCAAGTGTGGATGGCGCTTCCGTGGGCTACTTGTAGCTTGACCTTTTGTGGGCCTCGAGCCTTGTTTCTCTAAGTCCCACTGGAGCTTTGGAACCGTATGCGTGACCGCCAGAAGTGGATTGTAAACAACTCATCATCATCTCCCCCCTGCGGTGCATCGTCAGGGGGGTCCAGAGCAGCGCGCAGCCACGGCACGGGGCGCCGGCCCGCCGCGCGCATCAGCGCGAGCGCGAGCATCCGCCACTGTGAGGCCGAAAGCTCGGCCGCGGCACCGTGCTCGACGAGCTTGAACGTCACGCATGTACGCTCGACGAGCTTGAGCGTCGCCGCACGCGCGCGTCACGCCGTCGGAGCACTCGGCGTCCAGCATCAGAGTTGGCGCGAGGTCGTGCACGGCGCCGAAGAGATCGATGGCGGCGCAGTCGCGAGCAGAGCGTTCGGGCGCGGGCTCGCGCTCCGTCTCCTGTGGGCGAGCGTGTGCATGCATGCATGTGTGTGTGCGTGTGTGCGTGCGTGATGAGGGGGGTCAGAGGGAGCAGCCGCACCGCGTCTGCTCACCCGGTATCCTGGTCGCGAGGAAAGGGGGGAGCACGCGACAACAGGAGGGGGGGAGCAAGGGGCAACATGGGCAGTGGGAGGCAGCTGTTGCAACAGCTGCCTCTTAGGAGTGCATCGCCAGAGTTCCCCGTCACGCCATGCACCTTGCGCGCCCTTGTGACTGGCCTAGCGCGGCCTGCCCCACACTAAGTAACTCCTGTTACTCCTTCTATGCCAACGTTGCAACGCGTGTGCAACGTCTAACCTCCCGGACTGTAACAGCCCTCTCCACCGCGCCGTCCACCTGCGTGGAGGCGATGTGTGTGTGTGTGTGTGTGTGTGGTGGGGGAAGACGGGAGGGTGATATGAGGGCAGATTGGGGCTTGGGAGTCGGAGTTGGGGGGTGGGCAGCCGTTGAGAGGGGAGGGCGCGTCTGGAGGGAGTGAAAACAGCACTCCCAAGTGCAGGGCCACGCGCGCGAGACCCCCATGCCTCACCTCCAGACACGTGTCCGGGAGTGGCTGAGAGTACGTGTACGCACCCGGCGGCCTCGGCCCCGGCACCTGGCAGCTTGTGGCGGCGGAGGTAGGTGCCGCGGCCCAGCCGCCGCCGCGCGCTCACTCCCCCCATTACCGCCGCCGATACATGGTGTGTGACATGGGGCACGGCATGCATGCAGGATGCAGAAGTTGCTGGTGTCGGCGGTTGGTGGTTGGCCGTATTTTCGCAGGTGCATTGCTGATTGGCGGCTGCTTTTAGTGCGTTTGAGTTTGGGTCGGTGGGTGTTGTGTGGTGGGTTGCTCCTGTTGGTGTGTGTTTCTGTGCTGTTGAGATGACCCCCTCCCCAAGCAACCAACGCACACACACCCTTACAGTTATTACGAGGGGCCAGTGCTGGGGCAACAACGGCGGCCACCCACAAAAGGAAGTGAACTGCACTTTGAGTGTGTAGCTACGATGGCAGCGTTACTGCAGCAGCCTGTGTTCGCCAGAACAGTGCTTTGGTTGCGCGGGTGGGTACCTGGGGGGGGGGGGGGGGGAGGGGGAGGAGAACACGCAGTAAAAGTGTAGGGCGGTAATGGACTCTACCACCTTGTTGGCGACGCTCTCCTCTCGAGATCTTTGGTTGCTCTTTGATCTCGCTAGGTCTCACTCGCACATAAACAATCGCAGTCTGGCCCCCACAGCTCCCAAAGCACCCAAAAGGGGAGGTTGTTGCAGCTTGTCAATCCTGACCAGGTGCTGGAGGTCAGGGGGGCACCTGGATGGAGTGAGGTGACGGTGCGCACCACGCGCCACACATTTCTATCGCATGCGATTGAAACAACCAACCCCTGAGACCAATCACGGGCCCTCCCCCCCGGCGGAGGAGCGCCTCAGGCGCTGGGTGCAGAGAGGACGATGACGCTGCAGTGCTGTGGGTGTCTGGGCTGCCATATGGACTACAGACTATCTGGTGGCGCGTGTGGGGAACCAGGGTCGGGAACCTGGAACCTGGAAGTCGTATAGCCGCATGTGACGTTGCAGTCGACACGCACCTAGATAAATCTTTCGAGGCCACCGGCCTGCCACTGCCCGACTACTGCCTCTCGAGGTGTCTTGCTAGCGCAGTGTGGGATGGAAAACCCTAGTTGATAAACGCTAGTTGATCGATCATTTCCCTTGCGCGTCCCCCTCCTTCCACTACCACGATGCTGCGCATGCCACTGCAGCACACTTCCTTGCGCCCCTCATCCCTGGGAAGGCACTCTTCGACCGCAGGTGCAAATCTCCCCCTCATTCATCCCTTTTGGCGTCTCGTCGCGCCCTCCCCCTACTCCGCGCGACCCCTACGCCGTCGCGTGGTGGTCCATGGCAGCGTGACGACGAGCGCCGCGGCGGCCCCGTGAAGTCTGACTCCGAGTGGGAGGCGAAGGCTCAGGTGCAGGCGCGGCCGCACGAGTCGCCCCGCCGGCTCTCTGCCTCCCAGGCTCAGGAGGGCCGCGTGGCAGCAGCACTGCAGGCAGCTGAGTCGCTTGCCAAGGCCGCCGTGACGCTGGCTGCGTGCGAGCATGCACAGGCGGGCGGGGAGGAGCTGACGCAGCTCATGCGCGCTGTCGCCCTGCGGATCGACGCAGCGTCGCCTGGCAGTGCCGCGCATCAGGTGTCAGTGCTAGCAGTTGTGCAGTGTGCTGTGCTGCTTTCCCATCCCTCCCCCAGGTGTCAAACTGACCTTGCGCCATGCTGTGCTCCCTCCCCTTGCTCACTCGAAGGCGGAGAGGGACAAGGCGTCGCGTGCGCTGGAGGGCCTGGTTGGCAGCTCCCAGCGCACAGAGGCGCTACTTGCCAAGGGCCTGGCTGCGCTGCAGCAGGTGGCAGAGGGCCTAAGCGACGTGCGCGGTCTGCTCCTAGAGCGGCTGCCAGATCGTGCGCCCCCCAGCCGCACGCTCCCTGCAGTTGCCGTGGGCCAGCGCGTGCGCGTGCGCAGCGATGTGGAAGAGCCCGCCTTTGGCTGGGGCGCTGCCAAGAGCGGCATGATTGGCACCGTGTGCAGCGTCAGCGAGGCGGACGGCACGTGCCTCATCGACTTCCCACGGCTCAGCAAGCTCTGGAGGTCCAAACTGGACGAGCTCGAGGTGGCGGTGCCTGACCAGACAGTGAACAACAGTGACGCCCTGGAGGATGTCCCCAGTTTTTCTTTCCCGACTCTGGTGCAGCAGCTGGGGCCTGAATCCTTGCCAGAAGAGCAGATGGAAGCAGCGAAGAAACTGGGCGAGCTGGCTTCCAGCGATGGTCAGAACCAGATCGTCATTGCCGGCGCTGGCGCCATTCCTGCTCTGCTGCAGCTCCTACAGCAGGATGGCGACCCAACGTACGCAGCACGTGCACTGGGCAGCCTGGCACATGAGCATGCTTTGAACCAGACCGCCATCGCATCTGGTGCCATTCACGATCCAGTGAAGCTGCTGGGGCCTGCTTGGGATGACTCACCAGATGTGCAGGAGGCAGCATGTGTGGCACTGGACAGCCTGGCTGACGGCCATGCCCAGAACCAGTCAGCCATCCGAGCCGCTGGCCCCATTCCTGGCCTACTGAAGATGATGAATTATGCTTCGGCCTGCTCGCCAAAGGTGCAGACGGCAGCACAAGCGGCACTGAACAGCCTGGCTGCCGGCCATATGCACAACCTGGCCATCGTGGGACTCATCGCCGATGCCAAGGAGAAGGAGCTCGCTGTCACGCTGCAGGTGGGCAAGCATGTGCGCGTGAGGAGGGACCGCTCTGAGCCCACCTATGACTGGGGGGGCAGCAGGGTGGACCACGACTCCGTGGGCGTGGTGGTGAGCATGGACGATGATGGCAACTGCTCCATCGACTTCCCTGAGTATGAGGGCTGGCACGCCAGGGTGGAAGAGATGCAGGTGGTGGTGGATGGCGAGGAGGGGACGGAGGTCGAGGAGGAGACGGAACGCGAGCAGATGGAGGGCGGGGAGATGGGGGGCGAGGAGAGCGGCGGCTCCGATGAGGGTGAGGGCGAGGCCTCTTGATTGATGACAGCCGAGGCGGCGGTCACATTTGGGCGCTTGGATTGGGCGCGGCCTGTGCATGGGGTACAGAAGTCGTGGGTGGGTGGCGATTGAGCTCTCGCCGTTGCTGTTGACGGTTGCTTCGGTGTGTGGATGGGTGTGTTTGGGTAGAGGTTGCGCGGGTGGTGCCTGTTGAGGTATCTTTCACCACTGTTGGCTGCTCGCGGCCGATACGATGTGCCCCCCACTTGTGTTGCTGTTCACGCGGGGGTCGACGTGTTTAGTGTTGAGGGAACACATTACGGCCGCACAGGGCCGCAATAAAATCATGTGTGTTTCTCTGACGGCGGCGGCAGCCTGCTGTGCCCCTGTAGTGCCCCTCACGCCTGTCATTTCGCTGTCACGGCAACTGTGCTCCCGCCCCCCTACCAACCACCCTTTCGGTACACCAACCAGCCACCCTGTTGGTACACCCCTTGAGACTGCGCGCTGGGCGTAGAGCTACGGGCTCATCCGCGCAATAAAACAGCGCTCAGCTGTGCTGGCCAACAGCAGGCACGAGTTTCAGGACACGGCGGTTTATTGCCCTGCGAGCGATCAACATTGCCCCTGCAAACCACCTTGCAGTCTCAAGCTCAGACAAACACTCCACTGTGGCTCTCAGTCCGACGCTACACCGCACGCACTGCGCTACTGCCTGCCATCTGTGGCTCTGCTATCTCCTGCACCTGCCATCCCCCCCGTTCTGTTCCTGCGACGCTGCTCCTGCTTCCCCGTTTTACCTGTTGGTACACCCCCGGCCCCGAAGCTGCGTGCTGTGCGCGAGCCACGAGCACACGCACAGCCGCGCGACGCCGCAGTCTTCAGCTGTGCTGGCCAACAGCAGGGCCGGCGAGCGCTGCGCCCTTGCCGTCCACTTGCGCCTGCCCCTGCGCCTGCCCCTCCCCCGCCGATGGGGCCCCGCTGCCGCCGTCCCCGTCACCCGCCGCCGCCGCCTCGTCCGCGCTGTCGCCCTGGTGACTCGCCCCCCCGTCCTCGTAATCCCCGTACTCCTCGTCTTCGTCCTCGTCGTCGAAACCCTCCTCGTCCAGGAAGTCGAGGTCGCCCATGTCGTCGCCTGGGAGCGTGTGTGTGTGTGTGTGTGTGCGTGTGTGTGTGTGCGCACGTGTGCACGTGTGCGCGCATGTGTGCGTGTGTGTGCGTGCGTGCGTGTGTGTGTGTGTGTGTGTGCTGTGTGTACCCCCTTTTTGTTCTAGCAGCACCACGCCAATGTCCCCCCAGCACAGACGTCTGAGCATCAACCGTTTATGTGTGTACAGGGTGTGGATCAGTCGTCCCGATAAGGATATTGGAAAAATGATGGCTTAACACGGGTCTCAGGCTCATTTCGCCAATCTCAACCCTACACTGACCCTACACAGGCGAATTTGGGCGGAAAAATGTGAAAATGCAAATTCTCACACTTTTCGGGTCGGAATTCGCGCAATCTCAACTCGACGCGCCAGCCTGAAGCGGTCAATCTCAACCCGAAAGTGCACTTTGTTGGGTTGCGGGTTGGCTAAAAGGAACACTGGTGTGGATGTGTGGCCCGTCACCTGGGGAGGAGTGCGCGAGAGTGGTGGCCGGTTGGGTGCGTGCGCCAGTGGTGTCATTAAGGAAACCGAGAATGTGCTGTTTGCCCCCGCAACATTGGAGGGAACATGCCGAATGCCCCCGCAGGAGGCGTTTTTCCCGCAAAAAGTGTGGAAATCGTCGAATGTCACACTTTTCGGAGCGAAATTTTCGCAATTTGCCCTGCAGTTTCCCCTGAATTTTCCCGGATTGCCCCTGTAGCAGAGTCTGCGGGGGCTGCGGGGGCGCTAACGACACCACTGGCGTGCGCCCCGCACGTGCACGTACGAAGGACGAGAGTGCCGTGTGCGGTGGTACGTGTGTGTGTGTGTGTGTGTGGTGCTTATAATACACACACCGGCCACATCATCATCATCGCCGCCATCTTGTCCACGAGCCACTGCCACGCGCTCGTGTGAACACGCACGCACACACACACAGACACACAAACAGCCGCACGCACCATCCGGAACCATCATCATCATCATCGCCGCCATCTCTTGCACACACACACACACACGCACACACGCACCGTCCGGCCCCATCATCATCATCGCCGCCATCTCGTCCATGAGCCGCGCAGCGTCGGCGCCCCCGCCCAGATCGCCGCCCGGCGGGCCGACATAGTACCCGCCGCCGCCGTCGTCGTCGAAGAACTCCCCGCCGAAGAATGCGTCGTCCATGTCGTCCACGAAATCGTCGCCCTCGTCATCATACCCGCCGTCGAACCCATCATCCGCGCCATCGTCGTTGCGTCGCGCCATGTACCCCCCACCGCCGAAGCCCAGCGGCCCACCAGGCTCGAGCAGCCCGCCACCCAGCTGCTCGCCCAGCGCGACCATCGCCATGTCGAGCTCCTGCGCGCGTGCGGGCGCGTGTCTAACGTGTGTGTGCGTGTGATGTGCGCGCGCGCAGGCATGTGCGCACGCGTTGTGTGCGAGCGGCGCCGTACGTGTGAGTGCGAGAAACACTGTACGTGCGTGTCCAAATGCTCCACGCACCATGTCCATGTCGGCCATATCGCCCTGCGAGCCCCCAAACTCCAGTGGCAGGTCTTCCGCGCCAGGCTCTCCGTCCTCGCGGTCCAGGAAGCCTGCGTGAGGCGCGCGTGCGGTGTACGTTGAGCAGAGTCATGACGCACGTGGGTGGCGCCGCTTCGTGCAAGCGGGCACGAGAGATGGAGAGGCGGCGCCATTACGCACGTAGCTGGCTGCTGCTGGTGCGAGCGCACCAACAGCAGCAGCACCATCGCACACGCGCAGGCTGCTACTGCTGCTGCTGTGTCCGACCTCACCCCACCCACCTCCGCCAGGCGGCACCATCAGCGGCGGTTGCCCGCTGCCAGGCGGAGGCAGCGCCGACTGGAAGCCCATCCTGTTGGAGTGGCGTGCGTGCACATGGTGGTGAGTGGTGCTCAACGCTCTGTTACAAATGCGGTGGGTAGGTGGGTTTGGGGCTCGATTAACGGAGGCGCGTTCTCGTCGCCGAGCCCTGGACCCAGCAATGCGGCGCTGCTGGTGACTAGGATCTCCGTGCCGCTGACGAGCGGGATAAAATACGACTGGCCTGGCTCCTGCTAGACTGTCCCTCGGTGGAAACTACAGGAGCGGCTTGCCCGGCGCTGTCATGGCTTGGCGAGTAGCCGCGGCGCTGCCGCGACCCGTGCTGGGAGACGGCCCTTATCCTCCTCCCATGCATGACGCCATGCGGCACCGATCTCGACGAGTTGATCGACGAGCGGAGGAGCTGGCGCCCGTCAATGCATGCTGGACATCGGTCAAGATGGCTGCTCGTGGGGGCGAGCTACCATCAGGGCTTCAGCGGTGGTGACCGCCGAGGCAACAACAGAGTTTATCCGCTTCACCATCGCAGCGTTTGTCACCGCGCTCACCCTCGGGGGCACTCGTCTGCCGGTGACTGGCGTCGGCATTGGTCTTCAGGCAGCCTGCCATGACGACTCTGTTTGCCCAGGCCCCCCTGGAGGGTGGGACCTGGCCATGCATGACGCATGGGGCGCAGGCAGAGCCCCATGCATGGAGTTGGACAACCATGCACCATGCCAGGCGGGGACTTTTCTGCTTCAGCGCCGCCAGTCGGCACAGCCGGCGTGGTTGGCCTCAAAGGCCAGGAGGAGGACGGTCCTTTCCTTTACGCTCCTTGCCGGACATGTCCCTCAGGGACTTGTTTGGGTCTAAACTAGCCGGCGGGAGCGGTAGTCTAGACGGCAGGTAACCGGCTGGTGGCTATCGTCCTTCACAGGGCGGTGGCACTAGTACTAGTTTTGTCTTAGCTGGAATGCCATGTAACTGTAACTGTAACTGGGTGGGTTGGGCGCATGGGCGCATGCGCGCATGGCATGCATGTATGGCCTGTGCATGCGTGCCTTGTTCGCGTGCTGCACGCATGCATGCACGCGAGTCCCACTCACTCCTGCAGCAGTCGCAGGAATCCTGGTACTGGTACGTCGCCGCCCTGCGCCTCAGGCCCAACAGCTGCTGCAGCCTGCTGGCCCTTGTCGGCTGCGGGAACATCGTCGCGAGTGCGAGGAGTGCTTCGGGCCGCGCGCACACGTCGCGGCTTGAGCTGGCGAGGACTGGTGGCGACTATTGTGCTGTGAGCTGTCGTGGCAATGTGAGCCCCGCCCCGTGCGCTCGTCATCTCCTTGGCGCCGCCACGACGGCGTAGATGCCTGCGCACCAGCAGCGCCGTGAGCGCAGCGATAGGGAGGGCAAGCGCTCCGCATGCCCTCCCTAAAAGCCGTTTCCGCTGGGGCGCCGGGAAGGACACCCCCTCTGGCTCGACACCGCTAGTCTCCGCCACCTCAGACATTTGGTTTGCAATAGAGGTGAACAGCAACAGCTAGAAGACATGCAACAGACACACACATGTAGACACATGTATACCCTAGACTAAACCCTCAGGGAAACTCTCACAGCTCTCAACAGGACTCCTAACCACCGTGACACCAACCAGTGTGGGTGAACGACAGATGAAGCTCACGGAAGAGCAGCCCAATGTAGTCGTGGGGCGTGCAGCCCCCGCCCTCCCAAGCCGCATGCACGACACTATGCACCTGCTGCTGCAGAACTGTTACCTCCAGTGCAACCCCAGGTGGGCGGCGGGTGGTGGGGATGGGGGGGATGGGGGCAGAAGCTGCGAGGTGCGCACATGGGGTCCATGCTGGCGCGCATGGGCCATGTGTGTGCTGCATGGCGTCGAGGTAAACCCTAGCGGGCGCTGCCAGCAGCAGGAGCAGCAGGAGCAGCAGGAGCGTGTGTGTGTTCACGTGTGCGCGTGTGTGTGTGTGGGGGGGTGCGCATGCTCTGCAAACAATGCGGGCTGGCGCATCGAGCGCATGACTGCAGGTCAAACGTACTCACCTGGCGAGGCAGACACACGCTCACACACGCACGCGCGCAGCTCCTGGCACGTTCGCCTGCTCTCCGGTGCCCAAAACCACGAGGTCAACATGCAGAAGCTCGAGGAGTCCAAGGGGCGCTGCGTGGAGGGTGGGCACGGGTGTGCGTGTGTGGGGTGGGGTGGGTTTGGCACTGTTGCTGGCCCTCTTGAGGCACACTACCACTCACTCACGCATGCACGCCCCCCCCCCTCCCCCCATGCTGCATCATGGCCGCGGAGGCGAGCATGTCGCACTCTCTCGGCTCGCAGCTGCACACACACACACACACACACACACACGCACACACACACTCAGGCTGCAGCATGGCCGCAGAGGCGAGCTTGTTGCATTCTCTCGGCCCGCAGCTGCACACACACACACACACTTAGGCTGCATCATGGCCGCGGAGGCGAGCATGTCACACTCCTTTGGCCTGAAGCTGCACACACGCACACACACGCACACACACACACACACACGCACATTCAGGCTGCATCATGGCCGCGGAGGCGAGCATGTCGCACTCTCTCGGCTCGCAGCTTCCCGGCCCGGCCGTGCACTCCATCGTGCTTGATAAGGAAACCAAGCAGCAGTGCATCATTGCACACGACAAAGTGACCGACTCGATCAAGGTGCTGTGTGTGTACGCGCGCGTGTGTGTTGTGTGTGTGTGCGTGTGTGCATGCGTGTGTGCATGCGTGTGTGTTTGTGTACGTGTGTGTGTGCGTGTACATTCGTGCGTGCGTGTGTGTGATTTGAAATCTATTTAAGCGATTTCAGATCCCAACCGCCACCATTCCCAACCGCCAAACCGCAAGAGGACTTGCCAAGGGATTTCAAATCTCAATCGCCCATTCCCAGCCGCCCATTTCAAATCTCAACCGTTCATTCCTAAGCGCATGAGGACTGCGACAGCCTGTGCCTCATGCGCTTGCCAAGTGATTTCAAAATTCAAATCCCAACCGCCCAACCGCAAGAAGACTACCACAACGCCTGCACCATGTGCTGGCAAGCGATTTCAAAATTTTTAATCCCAACCGCCCAACCGCCGGAGGACTGCCACAACTCGTGCATTGCGCGCTGACGAGGGGTTTCAAACTCGAAAGGATCCTTGGACAAGCCTTTGCCAAATCAATTCAAATCTCAACCGCCCACTCCCAACCTCTCACTCCCAACCGCTCGCAGGAGGACTGCCACAATGCGTGCATCGCGCGCTGCAAGGGATACAAGGCTGCGCTTGTACACATGAACGCACGCCCGGGGCGGTGAGTCAAGTGATGTTTTGGGGGGATCCTATTGGTAGCCATTGGTAGCCATTTGGCGACTGACGATCCCATCGCGCCCGTAAAGTCTCAGCCATAAACCCTGAACCCTCCCCAACACCTTGAACCCTGAACCCTCCGCCCTGAACCCTGACCCCGCCGCCCCCCCCAGACACCCCATCGCGTACGACGACGACGAGCGCACGCTTTACTGCACGACCGCCTGTTGACCCTAAACCATAGGCCAACCCTTTACCCGCCGCCAGAGACCCTGAACCCTAAACCCTCCGCCCCCCCCCCCGACACCCCATTGCGTACAACGACGACGAGTGCTCGCTCGACTGCACGACCGCATGTTCACCCTCAGCCACAAGCCAGACCCTGAACCAGCCGCCCGAAATCCTGAACCCTACCCCCCCCCCTAGACACCCCATTGTGTACGACGACCATGACGACGACCAGTGCGCGCTCGACCGGCTGTTGACCCTACGCCCCTAAACCCTTAGCCACAACCCCGGAACCCTCCCCTCCACCTTGAACCCTGGACCCTCCGCCCTGAAGCCTGAGCCCTCGGCCCGCCGCAGACACCCCATCGCGTACGACGACGACCAGTGCGCGCTCGGCCGGCTGTTGAACCTACGCCCCTAAACCCTAAGCCATCAACCCTCCGCCTGAAACCCTGAACCCTGACCCCGGCGCCCCCCACAGACACCCCATCGCGTACGACGACGACGAGTGTGCACTCGACTGCACCAACGGCTGCAAGGCGTTTGCAGATTTCCTGCAGTACAGCGGCTAAACAAAAACGGACTTGCAAAACCACCGCCGCGACTCCTCGGCCCGGTCTTTTGGGATGGCAGCCCCGCGGGAGTCTGGAAGCGTACTACTACGGGAGCCCGCGAGGCCGAGCAAGCGCGCCAACCTAAGAACCAGTTATTTGCCGAGTATAGCGACCCGGCGCGTGCCTTCTTTCAACGCTGTAAATCCAGCCTGGTCTAGCATTCGCTCCCTGCCGCGGTGACCGTGCGTCACTTGGTGCGCCCATTTTTGTGACTGCCTGGCTCGGCCTGTCACTTTGACAGCCCGAGCCAGGCCAGCCACTGACATCGTTGGAATAGTAGCGCAGCGCGTCGGACCCCACGGGCTGCGAGCATCTGCGCTGCCACAATCATTGAATGGAGCAGGCCTGTTGTTTGCAGAAGGACAGGGAGAGAGGGCCACCCCCTCAGAAGGCTTCTGCCTGCCTGCACCAGAGACTGCACAAGTATACCGCATGCGCGCCTTGCGTGGCGGGTTGTTGCTTGGGAGGAAGCTCAGGAAGCCGCGGGGGTGCTTGTGCGTGTGTGTGCGAGTGTGTGTGTTGGCCACCCACGCAGCCTAGCCAGGGTTCGCCCACCACCTCTGCGCGCCCCCGTGCTGTGCTTTGGCTGGGTTGGTGCGCGAGTGAGAGTGTGTGTTTGACCAGGGTGTTTCACCAGGGCTCAAGGCCGGCTGAAGTTGGCGCGATGGTGGTGGTCGATTTTACAGTCTTGTTGGACGCCTTTAATGGCGTATTAGACTTGTGCTTGCGCACTCAATCCCTGAGGCAGGCAGATACTATCACCCGCACTAGTCCACTCAGTGGATACACATTGACTGTGTCCATCCCACTTGCTCTGTACATCTGGTCGCGCCATGCGTCTCAGTTCGGGCAGCCAGCCTGGCCACCCTCCTCCTCCTCCGTTCATCACGTGGCCGGGGGGGACTAGTGGCGCGTTGGGTCGGTGGAGGGGGGTTGCCAGGAGAGGGCGCGCCGCGCGAGCCCGGCCAGCGAGCGTCGAGGGGCGACGTAACATAGCAAAAACGCTTACAGGGAACTTGTTTGTTCGTGTAACACCATCAAAAAACGCACCAAACGCACACACCGCCTCTCGGTTGCGATCACCACCGCCGCACCCACCCGTCCACCCCCCCCACACGCGTGTGCATCACTCGACACATGCGCGTGTGTCGCCACTCATCCCGCGTCACTCATGCGTGCACCGCCTGCTTGGCGCCCTGGAACAGCTTCCCGCTCTCGTGCGCAAGGTGGCAGAACAGGCGCACGTTGTCCTCAGGGGTGCCCTGTGAAGAAGTGTGTGTGTGTGTGTGTGTGTGCCCTGTGGAGATGCGGGTCTGGGGTGAAGGCTTTTGGGGTCTGAGGGTACATGTACAGAACCGTCCCCAAGGCACGGAGGCAGAACAGGGCGCACGTCCTTGGGTGTGCGTTGCAAAGATGAGTGTGTGTGTGTGTGTATGCCACTGCCTTTTTCTACTGCCACTTGCTCCGCTGCGCCTCTGCCCCTGCCCCCTCACCACTCCCCCTGCCCCTGCCGCTGCCCACTGTCCCTGCCCCTGCCCACTGTCACTGCCCACTGCTCACCTGCACCACTCCGTGCCCCACGTTGAGGATGTGCCCCTTGGGCCCCGCCTGCATGAGGCACTTGTTCGTCGCCTCGATGATTGCCTTCTCCGGCCCAAACAGGATCATGGGGTCCACGTTGCCCTGCGTGCAGGAGTGTGTGTGTGGGGGGGGGGGGGGGGGCGAGGGGTCGTCGCCTACTATGATTGTCTTCTCCGGGCCAAACAGGACCATGGGGTCCACATTGCCCTGCGCGCAGGAGGGGGCGTGAGTGTGTGCGTACGTGTGTTTGTGGGGTGTGGGGTGTGTGGGTGGGTGTGGGGGGGGTTCGTCGCCGACTATGATTGCCTTCTCCGGCCCAAACAGGATCATGGGGTCCGCGTTGCCCTGCGTGCAGGAGGGTGTGTGTGTGGGTGTGTGTGGGTGTGCGTGTGTACGTGGGGATCGTCGCCTACTACGATTGTCTTCTCCGGGCCAAACAGGACCATGGGGTCAACGTTGCCCTGCGTGTCAGAGTGTATGGGGGGGGGAAGTGCTAGTACAGGCATTGCTGGTGCATGTGGCTCGCGCTCGTGCAACGCTTTGATGGATGGATGGATACGCGTGTATGGGTGGGTGTGGGAGGGGGGAGCGCTTACGGGTGAGCCTCCAGTATTAACGGCGCATAGGCGGAGACGGGTCCGCACAACCCCCCCCCGCCTGCATGGCTGTAGTTTAGGGGTCGAGGGTTATAAACCAGCACTGACCCGTACTTCAGCTTAAGCCTAGGAGGAGGTGGGGTAAATTAAAAAGAGTTTAGGTTTGGAGGCTCATAACGCCCTCGATACTGGATCCCAACTGGACCCCTTGGGGTCATCAGCCCCCATATGCACGATTGTGTTGGCGTCTGGGCGTCTGGCGCGAGATGCTCGTGTCGCACCCCCAGTCGAGCACAATCACGTCTGCGACTCTCTCTCGCTCTCTCTCTCTTGCTCTCTCTCGATACAGATTGTGATGGAGTGCCCACTGGTTCCCACCCCCAAATTGACCAACCTGCATGATCCTGTTGGCCCCGAGCGTCGTGCGCGCCACTGCGGTGTCACACCGCCGGTCGAGCCCAATCCTGTCTGTGACCTCTCTCTCCCGCCCTCTCTCTCCTCCTCTCTCTTTCTCTCTCTCCCTCCCCCTCTCCCTTCCTCTTTCCCTCTCTCTCTCTCTCTCTCTCTCAATACAGTTTGTGCAAGAGTCCCTGCTGGTCCCCCCCCCCAGAATTGACCAACCTGCACGATCGTGTTGGCCCCGAGCGTCTTGCGCGCCACCGCGATGTCGCACCCCCAGTCGAGCCCTATCCCGTCTGTGACCTCTCTCTCCCGCCCTCTCTCTCTCTCTCTCAATACAGTTTGTGCAAGAGTCCCTGCTGGTTCCCCACCCCCAGAATTGACCAACCTGCACGATCGTGTTGGCCCCGAGCATCTTGCGCGCCACCGCGATGTCGCACCGACGGTCGAGCCCAATCACGCTGGACGCGCTGTTCTCTCTCTCTCCCTCCCTCTCTCTGCCTTTCTCTCTCTCCCTCTCTCTTTCTCTTCCTCTCTCCCTCTCTCTCCCCCCACTGGCCCCCCCTGGTCTCCCTCTCCCTCTCCCTCCCTCTCTCCCCCAATACCGTTAACATCACAAACACAAAGATTATTATGCGGGTCGACCAGCAATCAACCAGCAACTCACCTGCACGATCGTGTTGGCCCCGAGCGTCTTGCGCGCCACCGCGATGTCGCACCCCCAGTCGAGCCCAATCCCGTCTGTGACCTCTCTCTCCCGCCCTCTCTCTCTCCCTCTCTCTTTCTCTCTCCCTCCCCCTCTCCCTTCCTCTTTCCCTCTCCTCTCTCTCTCTCTCAATACAGTTTGTGCAAGAGTCCCTGCTGGTTCCCCACCCCCAGAATTGACCAACCTGCACGATCGTGTTGGCCCCGAGCATCTTGCGCGCCACCGCGATGTCGCACCGACGGTCGAGCCCAATCACGCTGGACGCGCTGTTCTCTCTCTCTCCCTCCCTCTCTCTGCCTTTCTCTCTCTCCCTCTCTCTTTCTCTTCCTCTCTCCCTCTCTCTCCCCCCACTGGCCCCCCCTGGTCTCCCTCTCCCTCTCCCTCCCTCTCTCCCCCAATACCGTTAACATCACAAACACAAAGATTATTATGCGGGTCGACCAGCAATCAACCAGCAACTCACCTGCACGATCGTGTTGGCCCCGAGCGTCTTGCGCGCCACCGCGATGTCGCACCCCCAGTCGAGCCCAATCCCGTCTGTGACCTCTCTCTCCCGCCCTCTCTCTCTCCCTCTCTCTTTCTCTCTCCCTCCCCCTCTCCCTTCCTCTTTCCCTCTCCTCTCTCTCTCTCTCAATACAGTTTGTGCAAGAGTCCCTGCTGGTTCCCCACCCCCAGAATTGACCAACCTGCACGATCGTGTTGGCCCCGAGCATCTTGCGCGCCACCGCGATGTCGCACCGACGGTCGAGCCCAATCACGCTGGACGCGCTGTTCTCTCTCTCTCCCTCCCTCTCTCTGCCTTTCTCTCTCTCCCTCTCTCTTTCTCTTCCTCTCTCCCTCTCTCTCCCCCCACTGGCCCCCCCTGGTCTCCCTCTCCCTCTCCCTCCCTCTCTCCCCCAATACCGTTAACATCACAAACACAAAGATTATTATGCGGGTCGACCAGCAATCAACCAGCAACTCACCTGCACGATCGTGTTGGCCCCGAGCGTCTTGCGCGCCACCGCGATGTCGCACCCCCAGTCGAGCCCAATCCCGTCTGTGACCTCTCTCTCCCGCCCTCTCTCTCTCCCTCTCTCTTTCTCTCTCCCTCCCCCTCTCCCTTCCTCTTTCCCTCTCCTCTCTCTCTCTCTCAATACAGTTTGTGCAAGAGTCCCTGCTGGTTCCCCACCCCCAGAATTGACCAACCTGCACGATCGTGTTGGCCCCGAGCATCTTGCGCGCCACCGCGATGTCGCACCGCCGGTCGAGCCCAATCACGCTGGGCGCGCTGCTCTCTCTCTCTCCCTCTTTCTCTCTGCCTCTCTCTCTCTCCCTCTCTCTCTTTCTCTTCCTCTCTCCCTCTCTCTCCCCCCACTGGCCCTCCCTGGTCTCCCTCTCCCTCTCCCTCCCTCTCTCCCCCAATACCGTTAACATCACAAACACAAAGATTATTATGCGGGTCGACCAGCAATCAACCAGCAACTCACCTGCACGATCGTGTTGGCCCCGAGCGTCTTGCGCGCCACCGCGATGTCGCAACCCCAGTCGAGTCCAATCACGCTGGCTGCACTGTTGGTCATCTGCTCTAGCTTCCCGGTCCCGCCGTTGGCGTGGAACATGATGGGCACGTGGGGGTACCTGTGTGTGTGTGTGAGAGAGACTGTGTGTGTGTTTTGCGTGCGTGCGTGTGCGTGTTTGTGTTTGTGTGTGTGCGTGTGAACCATCTGCTCTAGCTATCCGGTCCCGCCGTTGGCATGGAACATGATGGGCACGTGGGGGTACCTGGGGAGGAGGGAATGAGTGTGTGTGTGTGTGTGTGTGTGTGTAAGTACAGTTACAGTTACATCGGCTTTCCAGCAAAGACTACCTCTAGTCCTAGTACCACCGCCTAGACCCAAGTCCAGTTCTGGCCCTAACAATTACTTGTGAGGGGCGGTAGCCACCAGCCGGCTGCCTGCCAACGTGTAGTCCCAGAGCAAAAAGGAGAGCTATTGTGCGACGCCTCCAAAATAGGTCCTAACTGCTTCTAGGGGATAGGGGGTCAAGTGGCGCTTGCCAATCTACTTGACCGCCGTGGTGGAGGGGCCGGCGCCTGAGGGGCAGCCGGACCGTACACCACGGCTCTCCACCCGACCCTATCCTGAGCACGCTCAAACGCCGTGTCCGAAAAAGTCTTCCAATCAGAACGAGTGCCACTAGTTCGCCTAGCTGCTGAATCAGTAGCTTAAGAAAATAGTGTCGGGAGGAGGCTGGAGGCCGGCCTTGCTGCCGAGCCACATCCATTGTGCAGTCAAAAGTCGTACGAGGAAGACGAGAAGCCGGCATGCGCATCACATGGCCTAGCCACTGCATTGATCGCTTTGCCACAAGGCTCTCAATTGGCTCAGTGTCGCACGCCTGCCGAATATAAGTTAATCTGTGCCGGTCGACCAGGCGCACACCCAGAATGCGACGAAGGCAGTTAGAGTGGGCAACCTCCAATCGAGTCAGTTGTGTTTTAGTAGGGGCCCATGTTTCGCAGCCGTACAGAAAGTGGGGCAGCACGAAAGTGTTGTAAACCCGCATCTTAGACTGCACTTGCATCTTCTTGCTGGCCCAAATCTTATCAAAAGACGCAAACACGCCCAGCGCGCGACCGACACGCACACTGATCTCCTTTTCCACACCACCACTCTGGGTGATCCAACTCCCTAGATACTTAAATGCAGAGACGGTCTTCACTTCACCACCAGTCAGCGCAAACGCGGGCAGATCCGCGTCAAAATCTGCTGGCAAAATCATCACTTCTGTCTTGGCGGCGTTGATTTGCATGCCAAAGCTAGAGGACACTTTGTCAAGGATTTTCAGCATAAGCGCCAACTGAACTGGGTCATGCGAGAACAAACATAAATCGTCGGCATACATCAGCATTACTATGCGCTCAACCGACGACGACAACACAGAGCCGCCCGCTCGGGTCACGACTGACACGCCAGCCCCCTCTGGCATCATATCTAGCGCCTTTTTCACTATGTGGTCAATAAAAACATTGAACAACACAGGAGCAATGACGCACCCCTGTCGCACACCAGACGACACGGGGAATTCGTGCCCGATTTTCCCAGCCAGCCGCACGGCAGCTGCGGTGTTGGTGTGAAGATCCTCCAACAGATCAATAATGTGCGGATGAACACTATATAATCTAAGGACTCTCCACAGTGTCGCACGGTTTATGCAATCGTAAGCTTTAGAATAGTCGACAAATGCCACAGCCATGCATTGTTTGTACTCGGCATGTGCCGCGCTCAGCGAGCGCAGAGTAAAAATCGCATCAACAGTGCCTCTGCTTTTTCTGAAACCACACTGAGCCTCATGCAACTGACCATCAACCTGCGTGGAGACGCGGTGCAGAAGTATGGCAGCGTACACTTTCCCGGCAATAGAGAGAAGGCTTATACCGCGGTAGTTACCAGGGGAGTCACGCGGACCCTTCCCCTTATATAACGGTGTGATAATAGCAGTTTTCCATTCCCTCGGGGCTCTCCCCGACCGCCATACGGCGATGATGACCCGGTGGAGCCATGCGATGGCAGGTGGGCACCGCAACAGCATGGCGTCCAGCTGGTCACCGCCCGGAGCGGCGGCCGAGCGCAACGCTCGCACACACGCCTCCGTCTCAGCCAGGTCAGGGGGGCGCCCGTGCGCCTCGTCCACCTCTGTGGCGCGTGTGAGCTCAAACGCCGCTACATCGTTCTCCAGCTGGTTCAGGGTCTCGTCGCTGAGCTTGGTCTCCCCGCCATATAGCTTGTCGAATGACTCTGTCATGGCCTTCAGCACCCCGTCTGGACCGCTGTGCAGCGCGCCCGAGACGTCCCGCATGGCAGGTGGGATCTGATGGCTGCGGCTGCGGCCCGCCAGCCTGTCGCACGCGCGCGCAAACTGGCGCAGATTCTTCTTGCGTAGCATGTCTTGCGCCTCCGCCACCTGCTGGCCGATCCACCTCTCCCTGTCTCTCTGCACAGCTGCGTCGGCCGCGCGGTTGGCGCGGTTGCGCTCTCGTTTGGCAGCAGCAGACTTGCTCCTGAGCCATGCCGAGTGCGCGCGCTGCCGGGCGTCCATGAGCCGGAGGGTGCGCTGCGACAGAGTGAACTGCCAGCCGCGCCGCCGGCGGCTGCCGCGTGGAGCGAGGTGGTTGGTGGCCACCTCGTGAATGGCAGCAGTCATCGCGTCGTACTCCGCCTGGGCATCAGCACCTTCGGGCGGCACGGCCTCCAGCAGCCCAAAGCGATCGGACAGCTGCAGGTTGAACTCACGACGGACAGCCGGGCGCCGCAGTTCTGAAGAGTCCCATGCGCGACGCTGAGAGCCGCCTGCATGGCGGGAGGCTCGCATGCGGAGGCGCATGGACAGTACCACCATGCGGTGATCGCTGTCCCAGGTTGGGCTCCTACGCACTCTACAGTCTGTCACCGCATGCATGCGGCGGCGCGTGACCAGGATGTAGTCCTTGACGCTGTGCAGGCGGCGCACAGAGCATGCATGTGTAAGTGTGTGCAAAATACCTGGGGAGGAGCGGTGTGTGTGCATGAGAGAGAGAGTAGTGTTGGTACAGGCATTGCCGGTTCATGCGGCTCATGCTCGTGCAGCGCTCTGATGGATGCTGATGATGGATGATTAATGAGTGAGAGAGAGCAATCCACCCCCCACCCCGTACATTGTTGCACAGCCCCCGACCGGTTGCCCTTGTCAGCGTCCCCCACACCCCAAAATTCAACCCCCATACCGCCGCCGCCACCATGATAGTTTCTACCAGCACTGCCCCCAATCACAACTCACTTGGCGAACAGCTCCCCCCCCCCATCAGTGCCCCCAATAACTGACTCAGCCCCCCCCCCCACAACTTTCCCTAATGAGGGGAGGTCACTGCCCCCAATGATAACTCACTTTGCGCGTAGCGCAGTCGCGATGCGCTCCGAGTACGGATAGCTGAACTCTGCAAACTGGTCTGGCGACAGGTGGTGCGCCCACGAGTCAAAGAGCTGGATCACCTGTGAGTGTTGTGTGTGTGTGTGTGTGTGCTGGGAGCAGGGGGGGGGGAGGACGGAAGAACGATGGCGGATTTTGAGCTCTGCAAACTGCTCTGGCGCCAGGTGGTGCGCCCACGAGTCAAAGAGCTGGATCACCTGTGAGTGTTGTGTGTGTGTGTGTGTGTGTGTGCTGGGAGCAGGGGGGAGGGGGAGGACGGAAGAACGATGGCGGATTTTGAGCTTTGCAAACTGCTCTGGCGCCAGGGGGTGCGCCCACGAGTTAAAGAGCTGGATCACCTGCGAGTGTTGTGTGTGTGTGTGTGTGTGTGTGTGCTGGGAGCAGGGGGGGGGGGGAGGACGGGAGAACGATGGCGGTTTTTGAGCTCTGCAGACTGCTCTGGCTCCAGGGGGTGCGCCCACGAGTCAAAGAGCTAAATCACCTGTGAGTGAGTGACTGTATGTGAGTCTGTGCGTTTGCACGTGAGGAACAGGGGGGGGGGGGGGGCAGGATGGGGGAGAGGGGGTGCGCCCACGATTCAAAGAGCTGGATAAACCCGAAATCCAAATCCGACATCCTAAAACTACATCATTGACCGCACCTGCGCGCCCGACTCGAACTTGTATCCAGCGTACACCATGATGGCATTGGTCAGGCGCTCAATGCATGCAGGATGTGTACACAAACCCTTGACCCTAAACCCCAAACCCTTAACCCTAAAACCTTGAACCCTAAACCTTAAAACCAAGCGCACCTGCGCGCCCGACTCGATCTGGAATCCAGCGTACACAGTGATGGCCTCAGTGAGGTGCTCAATGCATGCAGGATGTGTACCTAAACCCTACAACCCTAAACCCTAAAACCCTAAAACCGACCGCACCTGCGCGCCGGACTCGATCTGGTACCCAGCGCACACCATGATGGCCACGGTCAGTTGCTCAACGCATGCAGGATGTGTACACAAACCCTTAAACCCTTAAACCCTTTAACCCCAACCCCCCAACCCTTAACCCCTAGACCCTAAAACCATCCGCACCTGTGCGCCCGACTCGATCTGGTATCCAGCGTACACCGTGATGGCCTCGGTCAGGTGCTCGAGGAACGCGTGCAGGATCTCGGGGTTGGAGTACATGATCTGAGGGGCGGGGTTGAGGGGTTTGGGGTCAGTTTGGGGGCAGTTTGCGTACGCGCCCGGAGGGGATTGAGGCACGCACAAATGCACAGGTGCACCTATGCAGAGCCTCCAATGCACGAGGGGTGGAACGCCGTTCCACAGCGTACCGCACCTCCTCTGTCATCCGGCAGTTCTTCTCTGCCTTGCCCTCCATCGCGTACGCAGCTATGCACCCACCCATCCAATGCAGCTCCCATGCACCTCCACCCATGCCCCATGCATCTTCCACCTCCTTTGTCTGCTGGCAGTTCTTCTCAGCTTTGCCATTCATCGCGTACGCCCATCCCATGCACCTCCCATGCACCCCGACCCATGTGCCCATCCCATGCACCCCGACGCATGCATACATCCTATGCCCATGCAGGCCCTTCAGCTCCTTCGTCTTCTGGCAGTTTGACTCTCCCTCCATCGCGTACGCCCATATGCACATATGCACGTATACAGAGCCCCAGTGCTAAACAACGCCCCCCCATTCGTTTTGCGCAATCACAACTGCTCACATCTTGGCACAACACCATCTGCATCGCACCTCCTTTGTCTTCTGGCAGTTCGTCCCAGCCTTGCCCTCCATTGCATCCACACACATGCGCCTAGCGCACGCATGCGGACGTGCCCAGCTCATGCACCCCAACCTATACATAAATCCTATGCCCATCCCATGCATCCATATTCCATGCCCATGCATGTCCTTCACCTCCTAGGGTCTTCTGGCATTTCTTCTCTCCCTCCATCGCGTACGCACCTACACACCTATATAGAGCCCCAGTGCTTAACAACGCCCCCCGTTTTGTTTTGCGCAATCACAACTGCTCACATCTTGGCACAACGCCATCTGCATCGCACCTCCTTGGTCTCCTGGCAGTTCTTCTCCGTCTTGCCCTCCATTGCATCCACACACATGCGCCTAGCGCACGCATGCGGACGTGCCCAGCTCATGCACCCCAACCTATACATACATCCTATGCCCATCCCATGCATCCATAGCCCATGCATGCCATCATACCTCCTTGGTCTTCTGGCAGTTCTTCTCAGCCTTGCCCTCCATCGCGTACGCGGCGAGCGTCCACGGCGTTCCGACAAACCCGAGCAGCGTGGCCTCGGTGCTGACCAGCTCCTGCGGGTTTAGGGGATTAGAGTTTGGGTTAAGGGAGCACGTTTCACAGCTTCATGCGGCTTGCGAGCGTCCACGGCATGCCGACAAACCCGAGCAGCGTGGCGCCAGTGCCGACAAGCTCCTACGGGAGGGCGTTAGGGGTTTGGGGGACAAGGTTTTGGGGTTTGCATTGTGGGGTTTACCGTACAGGGCCTGAGCCTTCGCGGGGGGTCAAAAAAATGATTGTTTAATGGCTCCGCGGGTGTCGCTGTTCGTCGATTTCAGTCGAGTTGACGCCTGAAATTGCGATTTCCCCGTTTGTATATCGTTTTCAGCTTCGCGGGGGCGTCCAAAAAAATTCTTATTAGCAGAGGCTCGGGCTCTGTACGGTAGTCGTCAAAGCCGGACAGCCCAGAGGACTACGAAGGGGGGGAGAGTTGGAACAGAACATGATGACGTGCTCACTACAGCCCTGACTTACTGGGGTCATTGATCACACACACACACACACACACACATGCACGCACACACGCACACACACACACACGCACGCACGCACGCACGCACACACACACACACAAACAAGGATTTGGGGTTTGTATTGTGGGGTTTAGCTGTGAAAGCCGGACAGCCCAGGACTACGGAGGGGGGGGGGGGAGTTGGAGCAGAACATGATGACGTGCTCACTAAAGGACTTGCTGGGGTCATTAATCACACACGCACACACACACACACACACGCTTTACCCCCCCCCCCCACACACGCACCTTGCGGATGGCCGACAGAGTTGCGCCCGTGAATCCGAGAGACTTGGTGGGGTCGTCGATCGGGCGCAGCGCGCGCACCGCCTCCATGCTGCGAATCGGGGTGGCGATTTGGGGGCCCTGCGAAGGGGGGGGAGGGAGTTCAACAGAGTTCACAGGGTTTCCAGAGTAGGCGCCCTCATATCGCATTGAACCGCCTTCCCCGACCTAGTTGTCAGTGGAGCGTGGTGGTCATGATGGGGCGTCAGACGAGTACGCGACGTCGCTCGCGTTGCGGCTGCGCATCATATGGGGTTGGGGTTAACTGACCACTAACTGACAGCCACAGCCTTACAACTTATAAAAAAAACTAACTATGTTGCCAGGGGCTCGATAAACGGAGGCGCGTTCTCGTCGCCCAGCCCTGGACCCAGCAATGCGGCGCTGCTAGTGACCAGGATCTCCGTGCCGCTGACGAGCGGGGTAAAATACGACTGGCCCGGCTCCTGCTAGACTGCCCCTCGGTGGAACACTACAAGGAGCGGCTTGCCCGGCGCTGCCATGGCTTGGCGAGTAGCCGCGGCGCTGCCGCGGCCCGTGCTGGGAGACGGCCCTTATCCTCCCCCCATGCAGGACGCCATGCGGCACCGATCTCGACGAGTTGATCGACGAGCGGAGGAGCTGGCGCCCGTCAATGCATGCTGGACATTGGTCAAGATGGCTGCCCGTGGAGGCGGGCTACCATCACGGCTTCAGCGGTGGCGACCGCCGAGGCAACACAGAGTAAATCCGCTTCACCAATCGCAGCGTTCGTCACCGCGCTCATCCTCGGGGTCGCTCGTCTGCCGGTGACTGGCGTTGGAAGGTCTTCAGGCAGCCTCCATGACAACTCTGTCGTCCATGCACCCCTGGAGGGTGGGACCTGGCCATGCATGAGGCATGGGGCGCCGGCTGAGCCCCATGCAAACGAGAGCTGGACAGCCATGCACTGCCAGGCGGGGACCGTTCCAGTCAGCGCCAGTCGGCTCTGCCGGCTTGACTGGCCACAAGGCCACTACTGTGACCCTGAGGAAGGTCCTCTCCTATATGCTCCTTGCCAGACATGTCTCTCAGAGACCGCTGTTTGGGGTAGTCTAGCCGGCGGGAGCGGTAGTCTATCGGCCGGGAGCCGGCGGTACTCTAGTACTTAAGTGTGCTGGAGTATCGGCGGGTGTCTCTAGTAGAAGAGTAGCCTGCTTAGCTGGAAACCCCGTGTTACTGTTACTGTTACTGTAGGTTGCCAGTCAGTTGGGAACGCGGCGGGGGTTTGGAAGTCGTGGCAACTCGTGTGTTGCCACTGCCTATAAGTACATGGTGTGTGCAGGAAATCTGAGGGTGTCATCGAAAAGCCCTTGTTTTCAGCTATCTTCTGACCCCTTCATCATGACAAACAACCCAGAATTGAATACGCAGCAGGGGCTAAAACCTATACATGGATTAATTCGCCCCCAGTCCTTATATTTGTCAGGGTGACAGCAAGTTTAAACAATAGCCAGACGTGGGGCCGAGCGCCAACACACGTCGTATTCACCAATGTATTCACCAGTGGTGGCATCACACGGACTGTACGCATTATCAGCAGCAGACGCAGCAGACGCAGCAGAAGCAGACGCAGCAGAAGCCCAAGCCCAAACGCCATGCGCTGTAACACTAATATCATTATCAGCAGCAGAAGCAGCAGAAGCAGCAGAAGCAGACGCAGCAGAAGCCCAAGCCCAAACGCCATGCGCTGTAAAACTAATATCATTATCAGCAGCAGAAGCAGCAGAAGCAGCAGAAGCAGACGCAGCAGAAGCCCAAGCCCAAACGCCATGCGCTGTAAAACTAATATCATTATCAGCAGCAGAAGCAGCAGAAGCAGCAGAAGCAGACGCAGCAGAAGCCCAAGCCCAAACGCCATGCGCTGTAAAACTAATATCATTATCAGCAGCAGAAGCAGCAGAAGCAGCAGAAGCAGACGCAGCAGAAGCCCAAGCCCAAACGCCATGCGCTGTAACACTAATATCATTATCAGCAGCAGAAGCAGCAGAAGCAGCAGAAGCAGACGCAGCAGAAGCCCAAGCCCAAACGCCATGCGCTGTAACACTAATATCATTATCAGCAGCAGAAGCAGCAGAAGCAGCAGAAGCAGACGCAGCAGAAGCCCAAGCCCAAACGCCATGCGCTGTAACACTAATATCATTATCAGCAGCAGAAGCAGCAGAAGCAGCAGAAGCAGACGCAGAAGAAGCCCAAGCCCAAACGCCATGCGCTGTAAAACTAATATCATTATCAGCAGCAGAAGCAGCAGAAGCAGACGCAGCAGAAGCACAAGCCCAAACACAATACGCTGTAAAACTGTTATCATTATCAGCAGCAGCAGAAGCAGAAGCAGCAGACGCAGCAGACGCAGCAGCAGCCGCAGAAGCAGCAGAAGCCCAAGCCCACACACAATGCGCTGTAAAACTGTGATCATTATCAGCAGCAGACGCAGCAGACGCAGCAGCAGCAGACGCAGCAGACGCAGACGCAGCAGAAGCACAAGCCCAAACGCCATGCGCTGTAAAACTAATATCATTATCAGCAGCAGAAGCAGCAGAAGCAGCAGAAGCAGACGCAGCAGAAGCACAAGCCCAAACACAATACGCTGTAAAACTGTTATCATTATCATTATCAGCAGCAGCAGAAGCAGAAGCAGCAGACGCAGCAGACGCAGCAGCAGCCGCAGAAGCAGCAGAAGCCCAAGCACACACACAATGCGCTGTAAAACTGTGATCATTATCAGCAGCAGACGCAGCAGACGCAGCAGCAGCAGACGCAGCAGACGCAGCAGAAGCAGACGCAGCAGAAGCACAAGCCCAAACGCCATGCGCTGTAAAACTAATATCATTATCAGCAGCAGAAGCAGCAGAAGCAGCAGAAGCAGACGTTGCAGAAGCCCAAGCCCAAACGCCATGCGCTGTAAAACTAATATCATTATCAGCAGCAGAAGCAGCAGAAGCAGCAGAAGCAGACGCAGCAGCAGCCGCAGAAGCAGACGCAGCAGAAGCCCAAGCCCACACACAATGCGCTGTAAAACTGTGATCATTATCAGCAGCAGACGCAGCAGACGCAGCAGCAGCAGATGCAGCAGACGCAGCAGAAGCAGACGCAGCAGAAGCACAAGCCCAAACGCCATGCGCTGTAAAACTAATATCATTATCAGCAGCAGAAGCAGCAGAAGCAGACGCAGCAGAAGCACAAGCCCAAACACAATACGCTGTAAAACTGTTATCATTATCATTATCAGCAGCAGCAGAAGCAGAAGCAGCAGACGCAGCAGACGCAGCAGCAGCCGCAGAAGCAGCAGAAGCCCAAGCCCACACACAATGCGCTGTAAAACTGTGATCATTATCAGCAGCAGACGCAGCAGACGCAGCAGCAGCAGACGCAGCAGAAGCAGACGCAGCAGAAGCACAAGCCCAAACGCCATGCGCTGTAAAACTAATATCATTATCAGCAGCAGAAGCAGCAGAAGCAGACGCAGCAGAAGCACAAGCCCAAACACAATACGCTGTAAAACTGTTATCATTATCATTATCAGCAGCAGCAGAAGCAGAAGCAGCAGACGCAGCAGCAGCCGCAGAAGCAGACGCAGCAGAAGCCCAAGCCCACACACAATGCGCTGTAAAACTGTGATCATTATCAGCAGCAGACGCAGCAGACGCAGCAGCAGCAGACGCAGCAGACGCAGACGCTCAGAAGCACAAGCCCAAAACGCCATGCGCTGTAAACTATATCATTATCAGCAAGAAGCAGCAGACGCAGCAGAAGCAGACGCAGCAGAAGCACAAGCCCAAACACAATACGCTGTAAAACTGTTATCATTATCAGCAGCAGCAGAAGCAGAAGCAGCAGACGCAGCAGACGCAGCAGCAGCCGCAGAAGCAGCAGAAGCCCAAGCCCACACACAATGCGCTGTAAAACTGTGATCATTATCAGCAGCAGACGCAGCAGACGCAGCAGCAGCAGACGCAGCAGACGCAGCAGAAGCAGACGCAGCAGAAGCACAAGCCCAAACGCCATGCGCTGTAAAACTAATATCATTATCAGCAGCAGAAGCAGCAGAAGCAGACGCAGCAGAAGCACAAGCCCAAACACAATACGCTGTAAAACTGTTATCATTATCATTATCAGCAGCAGCAGAAGCAGAAGCAGCAGACGCAGCAGCAGCCGCAGAAGCAGACGCAGCAGAAGCCCAAGCCCACACACAATGCGCTGTAAAACTGTGATCATTATCAGCAGCAGACGCAGCAGACGCAGCAGCAGCAGATGCAGCAGACGCAGCAGAAGCAGACGCAGCAGAAGCACAAGCCCAAACACAATACGCTGTAAAACTGTTATCATTATCATTATCAGCAGCAGCAGAAGCAGCAGACGCAGCAGACGCAGCAGCAGCCGCAGAAGCAGACGCAGCAGAAGCCCAAGCCCACACACAATGCGCTGTAAAACTGTGATCATTATCAGCAGCAGACGCAGCAGACGCAGCAGCAGCAGACGCAGCAGACGCAGCAGAAGCAGACGCAGCAGAAGCACAAGCCCACACACAATGCGCTGTAAAACTGTTATCATTATCAGCAGCAGACGCAGCAGACGCAGCAGCAGCAGACGCAGCAGACGCAGCAGCAGCCGCAGAAGCAGACGCAGCAGAAGCACAAGCCCAAACACAATGCGCTGTAAAACTGTTATCATAATCAGCAGCAGCAGCAGCAGCAGCAGCAGAAGCAGCAGAAGCAGCAGAAGCAGCAGCAGCCGCAGAAGCAGACGCAGCAGACGCCCAAGCCCACACACAATGCGCTGTAAAACTGTGATCATTATCAGCAGCAGACGCAGCAGACGCAGCAGCAGCAGACACAGCAGACGCAGCAGCAGCCGCAGAAGCAGACGCAGCAGAAGCACAAGCCCAAACACAATGCGCTGTAAAACTGTTATCATAATCAGCAGCAGCAGCAGCAGCAGCAGCAGAAGCAGCAGAAGCACAAGCCCAAACGCCATGCGCTGTAAAACTGTTATCATTATCATTATCAGCAGAAGCAGAAGCAGCAGAAGCAGCAGAAGCACAAGCCCAAACGCCATGCGCTCTAAAACTGTCGACACACCTTGCCCTTAATCACGTTGAACTCGATGCCCCTCGCAGCGCCACAGTGCAGTCCTTGCACTAAAAAACAACGGCCTAACCTCCATACCGATGACAATTTCGTCATGTATTGCGCAGACAAATGCAATTGTGACGCTAACGATTCTGAATCGTGCAAATTGCAACATCCCACACACCTTGCCCTTGATCACATCGAACTCGATGCCCATCGCGGGCAGCGGCGTGAGGATGTCAGAGAAGAAGATGACGCCGTCGGGCTTGAACGCGCGCCACGGCTGCGGTGGTGGGGGCAGATAAGAGGCGTGTGTGTGTGTGTGAGCAAGCAGCATGCAGTGTGCGTCAGTACTAGCAAGTGCATGTCGGAGAAAAAGATCACCCTGTCAGGCTTGAACGCGCGCCAGGGCTGTGGAAGTGGGGTGCGTCACAAGAGGAGTGCGTGTGCGAGTGAGCACGCAGTGTGCGTCGGTACTAGCAAGTGGATGTCGGAGAAGAAGATCAATCCATCGGGCTTGAACGCGCGCCACGGCCGTGGTGGTGGTGAAAGGCGACACAAAAAGAAGTCGCGCGTGCATGGTGAGCAAGCAGCGCACAGTGCGTGTCGGTACGAGCAACTGAGTGTTTGAAAATAGAATGACGCCGTCGGGCTTGAACGCGCGCCACGGCTATGGAAGTGGGGAGCGGCACAGGGAAGTTGCGCGTGCGAGGGAACGAGCAAGCAGCGCGCAGTGCGTGTCGGAACTAGCAAGTGCGTGTCGGAGACGAAGATGACACGGTCAGGCTTGAACGCGCGCCACGGCTATGGTAGTGGCGGCGGCACAAGAGGAGTGCGTGTGCGAGAGTGAGCACACAGCATGCGTTGCGTCGGAACGAGCAAGTGAATGTCGGAGAAGAAGATGGACGCCGTCAGGGCTGAACGCGCGCCACGGCTGCGGTGGTGTGGCGCGTGCGTGTGTGAGTGAGCACGCAGCATGTGTCGGTACTAGCAAGTGAGTGTCGGAGGAGAAAATGGACGTCGTCAGGCTTGAACGCGCGCCACGGCTGGAAGGGTGAGGGTGGCACAAAAGGAAGCGGTGTGTGTGTGCGTGTGTGAGTGAGCAAGCAGCACGCTGCGGCGGTACTAGCAAGTGGATGTCGGAGAGTAGGAACACACACCGTCGGGCCTGAACGCGTGCCATGGCTGCGGTAGGGGGGGGGGCGATGCAAAAGGAAGTGGCACGCGTGCGTGTTTGTGTGAGCAGGCAGCACGTGCGTGCTGGTACTAGCGCGCGCGTGTGTTGGTACTAGCAAGCGACACACTGTCGTTATGTAACCGTACGTATTCCTTGCATAGCAGGAGCCTTCCACTTGGGCTGCGAGGAGGATGACACAGAATCGAAATTGGCTCCCGCAGTTGCGGAGCCCTCCCCCTGCGCCCCATCATATTTACACACACCCCACACACTCACGCACGCACGCACACAAGGCACATACACACACACACACCTGCATCGACAGCTCAATCGCAATCTCGGGCGTCTCGCTGCGCATGCGGAACGGGTACTTGTCCGAGTACTCACGGAATGCCGCCATGTATCGACCAGCCTGGCGCATGAGCCATACAGGCGTGCGCTCGGCCTCTGCAGGGGGTGAGATTGTGTGTGCGTTGTGTGTGTGTGTGGTGTGTGGTGTGTGTGTGTGTGTGCGTGTGTGTGCGTGTGTGTGTGTGTGTGTGTGTGTGTGTTCGTGTGGTCGATGTTACAGTCTGTTGGACGCCTGATGGCGCATAAGACCCTGTATGTGTGTGCGGCCATGGTCGAGTTTACAGTCCGTCGGACGCCTTTTATGGCGCATTATACCCTGCATATGTATGTGTGTGTGTGCGTGTGGCCATGTATCGGCCAGCTTGGCGCAAGAGCCACACGGGCGTGCGCTCAGCCTCTGCAGGGGGCAGGTGGGGCACGGGAGTGTGTGTGTGTGTGTGTGAGTGTGCATGAGCCACACGGGCGTGCACTCAGCCTCTGCAGGGGGCAGGTGGGGCACGGGGGAGTGGAGTGTGGGTGTGGGTGTGTGCATGAGCCACACGGGCATGCACTCAGCCTCTGCAGGGGGCAGGTGGGGCACGGGGGAGTGGAGTGTGTGTGTGTGTGTGTGAGAGACCAGAGCGCTCCCGACCTCGTCAACCGGCTGAACCCGAAGACCTTGACCTTAAAAACCGAATTCCTCGGAAGGTGGCTCAACGCCCACGCGGGACGCGCGGTGGTGTGTTGACGAGCGCGTCAGGCGGCCGCGCGTTGGGCTTGCTAACTTCCGATGTTTCGAATCAACCGAGCGAGCAGGATGGGTGCGCACTATATTACTACCGACTGCATGCTGCAGCCAACACGCATCGACACTCCGGCATGCAAGATGAGCTCGGTGGAGCCGACGGCACCTGCCCTAGTTTGGCCGAGTTTGGCCGCTTTGGGGTGGTTGGGGGTGGGCCTTCTTGGTCCCTTCATGGTCCTGGCTTTACAGCCGGTTAACCTGGGGTCTGCCTCTGGCTGCTTCAGGGCTGAGTGTGGTGCCTGGCTTGCGGTGCTGCTTGCTTGGCGCCCCCCACACAAGGTGGGGGGCGCTACTGTGGGCTACTTTTGTAGCTCGACCTTTTTGGAGGGCCTTGTGCCTGCTGTCTGATTGATCCTGATGGAACTCTGGAACTGATTGTGACCGCCGGCCTGTGATAGTAAAATTATCTTGTTGTGTTGTCTCTCATCATCATTGTCTAGTGGGGCATGCAGGCGGCCCAACCCCCCGTGCCTTGGCTCGGCAGCACCCAGGGCCTTTCCCCAGGCAGCCAGGGTAAATTGGATGAATTACATGCATGAATACGTGGAGTGCTGGGGTGCTGGAGAGTGCAGCACAGGGAAGCTTGCAGGCAAGTGGTTTTGGGGTGCATGGGTGCATGGCCCCACGCACGACATCGCATGCGTCCCGCAGTGTCACATCATGCATGCATGGGGTAGTACGCAAATTTGGTGGGCAGATCAGGAGCAGGTACACGTGCACAGCGCCAATCGCAGGCCGGTGGGCGTCAAGAGATACGGTCTGTCGCATGCGTGCCGCAGCGCCTCTCACCCTCGCCCCGTGCCACGCGCAGCAGCAGCGGGTCCTTGGTAGCACACACGCGCACGGACGATGCGCGAGAGTGCGCTTGCGATCGGGAGGGCCCGGCACGAGCGCCGCGGAGGGACGAGCTGCACTGCATGATCGGGGGCAGGAGCTGCGTATCAAAAAATGTAGAAAACGAGCTGTCGTTTCCAATTAGGCCCGATTGGAACGCCGACACCAGTTATGATTAATTTCGCGTGGAGTTCACACCCGGACGCACTCTTTCGAAGTGTGCAACAGTTTCAGCCTGCAAGCCCCCTGCCACCTCTGTTATACACAGTCAAGAAGCACGAACACAAGGAGCGAGGAGGGCCGCATCACACATATAGGGCGTTTGTTGCGTTCTTGGGAGCTGAGCTTTGCTCACACAGCGCCCAGCCGCGATGGTGAAGACCAACGTCAAGGTGTTCGTGCGGGCACGACCCACAGCTTCCAGCTACGATGGTCTCAAGTGGGTAGTGGGAGAGAGCGGTGCCATGAGTGGTGGCATGCCACGCATGGCAGCAACTCAGCAACAACTCTCGGCACAGCGCCCTTGGATGTGCGTGGATTGTCTCACTAGTGGTTGTGCTGTCGTTTTCCACCGCACGCAGGCTGTCTGCAGACAGCAGCAGCGTCACGCTGCATGTGCCCAAGGACGCGTCCATGGGGCTCATCAACAACCAGCAGGAGACGTTCGCGTTCAAAGTGAGCGTGTCTGTAGCATGATGTGTATGAGCACATGCATGCGGCATACACCGCAAGAGGGGGGGGGCGTGCAGGCGTGCAGGCGTGTGTGAGCAGGCGTGTGTTGGCGTGTGCATGTGTGCACACACACACACACACACCGCCACATACACACACACGCAAACACGCACGTGTGCACGCCCTTCAGTTTGACGGTGTGCTCGAGAACGCAAGCCAGACTGCGACGTACACCGCTGCTGCGCACGAGGTCGTCGACTCGCTGCTGCAGGTGTGTGTGAGAGAGTGTGTGTGTGTGCAGCTGTGCTTGTGTGTGCATGTGTGTGTGTGGCGGTGACTGTGTGTGGCCAGTGTGGCCGGTGTGGCTGCGTGGGGACTGGTGGCATACTGGTTCTTGGGCATGGGGCACCCAACTGTGTGTGTGTGTGTGTGCGCTTGTGTGGCCCATTCTACAGTCCATTGTGTGTGTGGGCTCGCGCATGCATATACAGGAGCCTCCACGCGCTCTTAACGCCGCCCGTCTCGCCTCGCGTCGCTGCCGCACAGGGCATCAACGGCACGATCTTCTGCTACGGGCAGACCGGCGCGGGCAAGACGTTCACGATGGCGGGCGACCTGCGCAACTACCAGCACAGGGGCATCATCCCGCAGGTGCGGGCGGTCGAGAGAACGCGGCCGTAAAGCTGTCCACTAGGAGCTCAACACTCCACGGCTGTTACGCTGTTGAGAGACGGCCGTAAAGCTGTTCACTGGGAGCGCAACACTACGCTCACTACGGCTCGCAACGCTGTTCAGTAAAGCTCGTACAGCTTTTAACTACGAGCTGAACACTGCAGCTCAACACACCCCCGGCCGTAAAGCTGTCCACCACAGCTCAACACGGGCTTGGCATCATCATTGATTGGACAGTGTCTGTGTGGCACCCCCCCAATAGGAGGGGCGCAAGCAGCAGCAGCAGCAACACGGCGCTGCCTCCATCACACACACTGCCGGAAACACCACACATAAACATGCACTTATGCCTGGTTATGTACAAGGCTCTTTTATTCTGCCACAAGGAGAGGGCATTGGAGAGGGCTGACTGTCCGCTGGTACCGCCACCGCCATTATCGTCCCGCAGGCCGTGCACCACCTGTTCCGCGAGATCGACATGCGCGTTGACAAGCTGTACAAGGTGGGTTGGCAGTTTCATGGCAGCTGCATGGCAGCTGGGTGGTAGCTGCTTGAAAAATGAGGGATCGACCCGGCCACTGTGGGTCGGGCGCCCCCACGCACCGCCACCTCATCACAACACCACCCGCTCAGTGTTCAAGTGGTTCCCACTCACACGAAGCTCCACGCATTTTGAGCAGCACAGCCAAGCCCTGGTGATGGATTTGATGACGGATTTCAACCCCACAACCTTGAACCCTACAGGTGCATGTGTCATACCTAGAGCTGTACAACGACCAGCTGTACGACCTGCTGTCAGACAAGCCAGGCTCGAGTGAGGACCTCGTAATCTGCGAGGACTCGCATGGCGGCACGTGAGTAGTCTGGGTGGGAGGGATGAATGGACGGCGCTTGTCTGGGTGGGATGAATGGATGGTGACCGACTGTCAGGCATGCATGCATGCGCTCCTAGTTAGGGAGTTGGGGCCATCTTAATTGCAAGGATCTGTGAGGATTCTCATGGCAAAACGTGTGTAGTGCGCACTGCATGGGATCGCGACTAGATGGCGTGCACTACCCTAGTAGCTCGTAGTAGCTCCTAGTAGCTCGTAGAAAGCCACCCACCCAACCACCCACCGCCCCACACCTAATCATATGCTGTGTATGACCTGCAGGTGTGTGCGCGGGCTCACGACACTCCCTGCGGGCAGCGAGGAGGCGGCACACATACACACACGCACACAAACTCTGATTTCCCCAAACACACGCGCACACACCCTAATCTCCCCTAACACAAACACACCAAACAACTGTGTGGCATGATGCATGCGCAGTTTTGTGCGCGGGCTCACGACGCTGCCCGCTGGCAGCGAGGAGGCGGCGCTCATGAGCTACTTTGCGGGCGACCAGGGGCGCTCGACAGCGGTGCGTTTTGCTCGTTGGAGGTTGGGTGAAATAACCGGCCTGCCAAGCCACACGCTCGGACACACGCCACCCAACCCAGCCCCCTCCACATTTTCAGCACCATACGGAGTGTACGCGTAAGACTGTATCATGTCAAAATATCATGTCCTGATGACAGCATCAAACTCTCCATGCAAACCTATGCCATTTACTTGCCATTAACTCTCCACCGCAAAGAGACACGTGCTCAATGCATCGTCGTCGCAATCTTTCTGTGCGCTCAACACGCACACATGCAAACTCTCCCCCTACGTTACCCACGCCCCTGCGCCCCTGCCCCCCAAACTGCCCTCCTAACTACCCTAAACCCACGCCCCAAACTCCTGATGTGCAGAGCCACGTGCTCAACGCGTCATCGTCGCGCTCACACTGTGTCTTCACGCTCCACGTGGAGATGCGCACGAGTGAGTCCGCGAGCGAGAAGGCGGTGCTGTCCAAGGTGCGTGTGTGTGCATGCGTGCGTGTGTGTTTGCGTGTGTGCATTTGTGTGTGTGTGTGTGAGGGAGAGGACGAAGAAGAGGGGGGTGCTCTCTCTCTGTCTCTCAATCCCTTCCACTCACTCTCACCCTCCCTCACTCCCTGTCACTCTCTCACCCTTATCACTCTCTCACTCTCATTCTTTCTCAATCCCTCCCAACGCAGCTCCACCTTGTCGACCTTGCCGGGAGTGAGCGCACGAAGAAGACGGGTGTGCTCTCTCTCTCTCTCTCTCTCGCTCCCTCTATCCCTCTTCTCTCTTTCTTATCACTCTTCTCTCTCTCTTCTCTCTCTCTTCTCTCTCTCTCTTCTCTCTCCTCTCTCTCTCCTCTCTCTCCTCTCTCTCCTCTCTCTCTCTTCTGTCTCTATCTGTCTATCTCTCTCTTCTCTCTCTCTTCTTCTTTCTCCATCCCTCTACTGTTACACTCCCCGCCCTCCCACCGCAGCTCCATCTTGTTGACCTTGCCGGAAGTGAGCGCACAAAGAAGATGGGCGTGATTCCTTCCTCTCTTTCCCCTCTGTCTCTCTCTCTCTCTCTCTCCGCGCTCTCTCTCTCAATCTCCCTCCCCCCCCCCTCAATTTTTCCCTCCATCCGACAGTGAGAAGGTGACGGCTGTGCTCTCTCACTCTTCCACACTCCCACACTCTCTCTCACACTCTCCCACCGCAGCTCCACCTCGTCGACCTTGCTGGAAGTGAGCGCACAAAGAAGACGGGCGTGAGCGGGCAGGCACTGATTGAGGCGCAGTTCATCAACCGATCGCTATCCTTCCTGGAGCAGGTGTGCTTGTGTGTGTGTGTGCGTGTGTGCGTGCGCATGTGTGTGCATGCGCATGTGTTACTGTGTGCGTTCATGTGTGTGTTCGTGTGTGTGTGTGTGTGTCTGTGTTTGTGTGTGTGTGTGCATGCACGCGTGTGTTTGCATGTAAACGTGTGTGTGTGTGGTTGTGCATGGGGGTGTCTGTGTGGGTGTGTTTGATTATTGAGGCGCATTTCATCAACCGATCGCTCTCCTTCCTGTGGAGCAGGTGTGTATGCGTGTGCGCTCAATTGTTCATTCCGTCGGACACCTATGCTGGTGTGTTTGTTTGTGCATGCGTACGTGTGCGTGTGCATGGGTGTGTTAGTGTGTGCGCATGGGTGTCTGTGTGAGTGTGTTTGCAGAGAGACACAGTTCATCGACCGGTCGCTCTCTTTCCTTGAGCAGCTTTGCTTGTGTGTGTCGCACATGCATACAGGTGGTGCATGTGAATGTACGCCTGCATGTGCATGTGTGCATGTGTCTGTGTGCATGTCTGTGCGTGTGTGTGTCTGTGTCTGTGTGCCTGTGAAATTCCCCTGAACCCCAGTCCCCTCCTCCCCTACTTTTACCCGTGCCGTGCAGACCGTCAATGCTCGCACAAAGAAGGACGCGTACATCCCCCACCGCCTGCCAAAGCTCAGTACCACACTTTTAAGCCCCTAGTCCCCAACCCCACCTCAACCCCTTGCCTATATAATGTTGACCCCAAGTCCTAAATCCTTTACCCCAAACCCCACAGACCGTCAACGCCCTCACAAAGAAGGATGCGTACATCCCGTACCGCCAGTCCAAGCTCACTGCAGTGCTGCGCGACGCGCTCGGCGGCAACTGCAAGACCGTCATGATCGCCAACATCTGTGGCGAGCCCGCACATGTGGTCGAGACGCTCTCGACGCTGCGCTTCGCGTCGCGCGTGCGCACGGTGCGTGCGTACACACACACACACACACACACACATGCACACACACGCATGCACATGCATGCACGCACATGCACACACACACACACACTCACGCACACTCACACCACATGCATGCCCTATCTTTGGTCATGTGGTTGAGACGCTCTCGACGCTGCAATTTGCATTGCGTGTGCGCACGGTGCGTGCTGGGGGGGTGTTGTTGTTGCACCCCACTCACGCACGTGCACACGCGTGTGCCTCCACACGCGTGTGCCATCCTATGCGTCCCGCCAATTCCTGCTGCTTCCTTCCATCCCTGAACACTGCGCCCCCGCATTACCCTGTGCAACGCGTCCATCACTGGATGCATCCAGTCGACACTCCAACGATTCCAACCACCGGGCCTCTGCTTCTGTGCCTGTACCATTCTGATGATGATGATGATGGATTTAACAGTCGTGTGTGACGCACCTACCGGCAGCGTGTGCGACCTTGCTCGACCTGTACCAGTACAAACACTCTACCATTTTAAAATTATAAACACTCTACCATTAATTAATTAGCCCCTATACCATTCTCAACACTCCGTCCCACCCCACAACCTGCACAGCTGGTGACCGACGTCCACTCCAACGAGTCAAACGACCCTGGCCTGCTGCTGCGTAAGTACGAGCGCCAGATCAAGGAGCTGAAGCAGGAGCTGGCGATGCGCGATGCGCTGAGGTGTGTGTGTGTGTGTGTGTGTGTGTTTTCCCGCGCTGAGGTGTGTGTGTGTGTGTGTGTGTGTGTGCGTGTGTGTACCGCTGAGGTGTGTGTGTGTGTGTGTGTGTTTTCCCCCGCGCCTCCCGCCGCCCCCGCCCCCAAGCCTTCCGCCAAACCCTCTCCCGCGCCCTCCGCTGCCTCCCCCAAGCCTACCGCCAACTCCCCCCCCGCGCCCTCCGCCGCCCCCCCTCCCAAGCCTTCCGCCAACCCCTCCCCCGCGCCCTCCGCCACCCCCCCTCCCAAGCCTTCCGCCAACCCCTCCCCTGCGCCCCGCGCCACCTCCCCTCCCAAGCCTTCCGCCAACCCCTCCCCCCCCCCCCCCCCGCCCCCGCCAACGCCAACGCCACCCCCGCCACACCTCCATCCACCTCCGGTCCCCACCCCCGCTGTGACTTCCGCCGCCCCCCCTCGCCACCACTCCCGCCGTAAGGCCCGCCAAATTCTCCGAACGCGGCCAGTCGACCTCGCCCGCGCGCCCGTGCGCGCGCCCGGCCGCGCGCCCCTCCACCACTTCCACCGCCCCCGCCGCGAAGCCTGCCAAGCCTGCAGCGCGCGGCCGGTCGGCCTCCCCTCTCCGCGCCCTCAATGCCGCTGCCAACGCCGTTGCCGCAGTCGCATCTGCCGCAGCCGCCGCCCTCCTCCCCACCTCCCTCACCCCCTCTGCCCCGGCATCCCCCACCTCCACCACTCCCGCCCCCTCCGCCGCCCCCGCCGCCCCCACCCACGCCACTGCAGGCTCCCCCTCCTTCCAGGGGTGGGACCACGCAGCCGGCACCGCCGACTCGCCCACCACCCCCCAGAACGCCTTCACCACCGACGCGCACACACCCTCCAAGCTCTCCAACCCCGGCACAGGGTTCGCAGACTACGGTGGCCCCTCCACGCACGAGTCCCCGGCCTTTTTCACCCGCAAGGGCAAGGGCTCGATGATCGAGGCCATCAAGATCCGCGAGGCATCTGCAGGCATTGGTCAGCGCATCACCTGCTGCATCACCCGCTCCATGTCCCTCGAGCAGCTCCCCCCCTCCGGCCCCGGGGTGGGGCAGGAGTAGGCGGGCCCCACCCCACCGACGGGAAGGATGACTTGCCACCGTCCCTGCACCATCCGTCCCACCGGCTACCAAGCGCCCCCACCTCCTTCACCCACGCCACGAGCTCATCGCGGCCACCTACAACTCTCTGGGGTGCAGCAGATGGCTCACGCTTCAACCCCATGGCACACACCCTTGCTCTCGCCAAACACCTCGCACATCTCCGCATCGACATATGCGGCCTCCAAGAGGTGCGGCACCCCGGCTCCGGTAGTCAGCCGCTCGAAGAGAATGGCTACCACTTCATCTGGTCCGGTGGGATCAAACACACCCACGGCGTCGGCGCCCTCCTCTGCCCTGACACCGCCAAGCTCCTCCTCAAAGAGGGCGGCTACGCCGCACTCAGCAACCGCATCCTCGTCCTACGCTTCCGCCCCGCCGGCGCCCCTCCCGTCACCGCAGTCATCGCTTACGCCCCCACAGACGCCGCGGATGACGCAGTCGCCAAGGACGCGTTCTACGAACAACTCCACCGCGACGTGCTCTCGCAAACCCCCGCAAACCCCTTCCTTTTGGTCCTAGGCGACTTCAACGCCAAGATCACAGCGGCATCCCCCGACGTCCATTCATCTGTGGGTCCGTACGCCTGCCCCCCCCTCCACCGCCCCTCCTTCTTCCCTCCCTACTCCCCCCTTGCCGGGTTCCACCACAAACCTGGCATCAGCGACAACGGCCACCGGCTTCTCGACCTGTGTGCCGCCCACAATCTTGCCGTCACCTACACCTTCTTCCCCCACCCCCCTTCGAGCGTATTTTCCTGGTACAGCAACACCCAAAAGGATTGCAACATCCCAGACTACGTCCTTGTCTGCCGCCCTCACCTGGGCTCCGTGCAAGACGTGCGAGCACGATGCCCCGAGACCCGGGGACTTGACACCATCGCCCGCTCTGACCACGCCCTTGTCACCGCGCGCATCCTCTTCCGCTTCTCCAGAGCTTGGAACATCACCCACTCCCGCCGTCCTCCTCCGCCCTCCCGCTATTTCACCGACCTGCTCCGAGACCCTGACACGCGGCTCCACTTCGCGGCAGCAGTCGAGGAGGCCCTCGCCACCCTCCCCCCTTCCCCGACCCCCCCACCCTGGACCAGATGACGAGCCACCTCACCGCGGCCATCCACTCAGCGGCCAGATCCACCCTTGGCCCCCGCCCACGCGAGGTCCCCATCCACTTCTACCTCCCCCCCGAGACTCTCAAACTCGCCCACGACCTTCAGTCCATGCGTTCCGACAGTGCACTGACTGGCAACCGCGATGCCCCCAAGGAGGCGCGCATGACTGCCGAGCTCAAGTCCGCCATCGCACGCGCCACCAACAAGCACTGGGACGGTGTCGCTCAACGCGTGCAACACGATTTTGACGACAACAACCCCCACTCCGGCCACCGCATGCTGTCCAAACTCGTCGACCGCTCCCCTTCCGCCGCCCTCCCTGCCCTCCGTGTCGGCGACCACCTGTGCTTTGGAGCTCAGGCGGTGGCAGACGCGTTTGGAAAATATTTCCGTGTCCTCCACACTCCACTGCGCTCGGA
The DNA here is from genome assembly GCA_016618255.1 of Chlamydomonas sp. UWO 241. NCBI lineage: Eukaryota > Viridiplantae > Chlorophyta > Chlorophyceae > Chlamydomonadales > Chlamydomonadaceae > Chlamydomonas > Chlamydomonas priscui. The sequence goes on along the minus strand of VFSX01000020.1, from coordinate 6,048 downwards.
AGTCGACGAAGCCACCCTCGCCTCCCACCTCATCTTCACACCCACCACCCCCGCACCGCCCCCGTCTCCCTCCCCCTCCTCCCCCTCCACTACCCCCGCTCCGCCTCCATCCCCCTCCCCTCCCCCCCCCCCTCCCCTCCCCTCCCGTCCCCCCCTCGAGGGGAGCCCCCTCACCTCCCTCCCCCTCCCCCCCTCCCTCCCCCCCCCCTCCCTCCTCCCCTCTCCTCCTCCTCCCCACTTTCGCCCCCTCCCCTTCCCCCTCCTCCTCCCCCCTTGCCTCCCCTCCCTCTCTGAGCGAGGTGGTCTCCGCGACCAAATCCCTCAGGAACTCTGCCCCCGGCTCTGACGACATCACCTCCCCCCTCCTCAAACACGGCGGCACCGCAACCGCAACCGCCCTCCACCAGATCATCCTTACCTGTTGGAACACCACCTCCATCCCCGCCGCGTGGAACCAAGCAGACATCTGCCCCCTCTACAAGGGCGCATCCTCGGCCCACCCACGCGCAGCAAGTCCTACCGCGGCATCTCCCTCCTGCCCGTCGCTGGCAAGGTCTACACTCACATCCTCCTCAACCGCCTCAAGCTCCAGCTGGAGCCCACCCTCCACACTTCCCAGTTTGGCTTCCGTCCGGGCCGTGGCACCTCCGATGCCATCTTCACCCTACGACGCCTCCAAGAGGAGTCACACCGCGCCCGCGCCCCCCTCCATGTGGCTTACGTCGACCTGTCCAAGGCGTTCGACAGTGTCAACCACGCCGCCCTTTGGAAAACCCTCCTCCACCGCGGCGCGCACCCTGCCCGCCTCGCACGCATCGAAAGCCTCTACTCTGGTGCCACCGCCAGAGCCCGAGTCAACGGTGCATACTCCGCCCCTTTCCCTCGCAAAGCTGGCGTCAAGCAAGGCTGCCCCGTCTCCCCCCTCCTCTTCAATGTCTACATCAACACAGTTGTCCGGTCCCTGATTGCCCAGCTCCCCAACGCTGGCATTCAAATTGGCTACAGGATCGACGGAAAAATGTACACCCCTGAGTCCCGCAAGGACTTT
>VFSX01000029.1:822647-838117 GCA_016618255.1 Chlamydomonas sp. UWO 241 | reverse complement strand
TATCTAGGGAGTTGAATAACCCAGAGTGGTGGTGTGGAAAAGGAGATCGGTGTGCGTGTCGGTCGCGCGCTGGGCGTGTTTGCGTCTTTTGATAAGATTTGGGGCAGCAAGAAGATGCAAGTGCAGTCTAAGATGCGGGTTTACAACACTTTCGTGCCGCCCCACTTTCTGTACGGCTGCGAAACATGGGCCCCTACTAAAACACAACTGAGTCGATTGGAGGTTGCCCACTCTAACTGCCTTCGTCGCATTCTGGGTGTGCGCCTGGTCGACCGGCACAGATTAACTTATATTCGGCAGGCGTGCGACACTGAGCCAATTGAGAGCTTGTGGCAAAGCGATCAATGCAGTGGCTAGGCCATGTGAGGGGCATGCCGGCTTCTCGTCTTCCTCGTACGACTTTTGACTGCACAATGGATGTGGCTCGGCAGCAAGGCCGGCCTCCAGCCTCCTCCCGACACTATTTTCTTAAGCTACTGATTCAGCAGCTAGGCGAAACTAGTGGCACTCGTTCTGATTGGAAGACTTTTTCGGACACGGCGTTTGAGCGTGCTCAGGATAGGGTCGGGTGGAGAGCCGTGGTGTACGGTCCGGCTGCCCCTCAGGCGCCGGCCCCTCCACCACGGCGGTCAAGTAGATTGGCAAGCGCCACTTGACCCCCTATCCCCTAGAAGCAGTTAGGACCAATTTTGGAGGCATCGCACAATAGCTCTCCTTTTTGCTCTGGGACTACACGTTGGCAGGCAGCCGGCTGGTGGCTACCGCTCCTCACAAGTAATTGTTAGGGCCAGAACTGGACTTGGGTCTAGGCGGTGGTACTAGGACTAGAGGTAGTCTATGCTGGAAAGCCGATGTAACTGTAACTGTTGTGAGTGTTGTGGGTGTTGTGGGTGAGGGTTGCAAGGGGTAAAGAAAACACACGCACGGGCGCGCACAGCCACGTCGCAGCACAGCCGCACCTTGCATGCGAGCGCAGGCGCGAGCACACACGCAGACGCGAGCACACACACACACACACACACACACACACACACCTTGCATCCGAGCGCGTATGCGAGCACGCCGCCCGTGCACTCACTCTCGTTGCTCGTGATATAGAGGACAAGGTCAGTGAGGAGGCCCGCAGGGTCGCCTACGTGTGCGTGTTTGTTTGTATGTGTGTGTGTATGTGTGTGTGTGTGTGTGTGTGTGTGTGTGTGTGTGTGTGTGTGTGTGTGTGTGCATGCATTTGTGCATGCGTGTGCACGTGTGTGTATGTGCGTGTGTGAATTGGGGGGGGGGGGGTGCATGATGCACTTTGGCTGATGGCTGGTTGGTGAGGAGGCCCGCAGGGCCGCCTATGTGTGCGTGTGTGTGTGTGTGTGTGTGTATGTGTGTGCATGCGTGTGTGTGTGTGCATGTGTGATAGGTGGGGGAGGGTGATGATAATAGTGACGCATGATGGCTGATGGCTGGTCGGCAAGGAGGCCTGTGCAAGGGGGGGGGCCATGTTGATCGGGATGCATGCTACTGGGGGGTGCTGCTGCTGCTGCTGCTGCTGCTGCTGCTGCTGCTTGCTGCTTGCTGCTTGCTGCTGCTGCTGCTGCTGCTGCTGCTGCTGCTGCTAGCTGCTGACTGCTGCTGCTGCTGCTAGCTACTTCTGCTAGCTACTTCTGCTTCTGCTTCTGCTTCTGCTGTAGGGTTGAATGGCTGCTGGCACTGCGCAACCTGCCCTAGGGGCTGCGGCATGGAGCAGGAAACACCCCCCTCCTCCCCCCCATTCATCCCCAGGTACAATGCGCCAACATGGGTGTCCGACAGACTGTGAAATCAACCCGCCGCCCCTCTGTTCCCGCCAGGTCAACTACGCTGACATAGGCGTCCGAAAAAATGTAAAAAATTGATGCCCCGCCAGGTCTAATATGCCAACATAGGCGTCCGACAGACTGTAGAATCGACCCCCCCTCCTCCCTTCAACGCCAGGTCTTGACACGCCAACATAGGTATCCGACAGACTGTAAACAAATGACACCCCAGGTCTAATACGCCAACAAAGGCGTCCGACAGACTGTAAAATCGACCCCCCCCCTTGCCAGGTATAATACGCCTGCCAACATCGGCATCCCCCACGGAATGCAAACTCGACCACCCCATCATTTTTTTTTCAAAATCCAGCTTTGCCCTCATAATCAATATGTAGGCGCCCACTGTCACCGCCAGGATTTGAATTTCAAACATCCAAGGCCACCAGCAGATAGCCTGAACTTTAAGCTGTCCAACAAGCAGCTTCCCATCCCAATCGACCAACCACAGCTCCTGTGCCATGCAAGCAAAAAAAGAGGTGAAAAGCGTTGTACTCGTACAATGGTAACCCCGTCAACTAAGACTACCGTCCGTGCGGTTCGCCTTTGCGAATAAGTGTCATTCCCTCCCCCCCCCCCCGCGAAGCTGATTAACTACATACATTGTCGAGAATCGCGATTTGGAGCGTCAAAACGACTAAAAACGACGAAAACCGAACTCTGCAATCGCATTAAACAACTTAAGTTATGCCCCCCCCCCGCAAAGGCAAACAGAATGGACGGTAAGGTTGTCCTCACCAGCTGCCGTCGTGGTGCAGCCACTACAGCTCGCAAAGTGTGATTTGTTGTATTTCGCGGCGATGCAGTACGTGTCCTGCAAGTGTGGAAAGTGTGGCAAGGGGGGGGGCATGGTCAGGTGCGAGGCATGGGGAGTGCCAGCAGCGGCAGCGGCAGCGGCAGCCCAGCGCCCAGCGGCAGCGCCTAGCGCCCAGCGCCAGCATCGAGCCAGCATCGAGCAAGTAGTAAGTAGTAGAGCACAGCCCACAATAAGAGGTGGGCATGTGTGCGTGCGTGTGCGAGCAGGCCATCAGAGAGGTGAGGTTGAGAGTGCGCACACACACACACACACACACACGCACGCACGCAGGAGCACACCAACGAGCTCGCTCTGCGGTCGTAAGAGCCACAGTCACAGGTGTGCATGCATGCTACAAAGGTTGAGTTTTTTTCAAGGGTCTGGGAGTAAGGGTTCGGGGTTTAAACCTTGAATCTAAAGCCTTAAACCGTAAACCCTGAAACCCTAAAGGCCATCCCCACCCAATCTGTGACCAAAATGTGGCCACAACCAAAAAAATACAAAGTTGACAAAACGGCCCCATCGCGCGTGCAGAATGACTTCTCGACACGTAATATAGACATGCGTGTCGAGATCGTGTGCTGGAATACGTCGTGGGGCCGTCACGGGCCTCGCGGAGCGCCATGCAACACTCGCACCCCCTGCCGCGCCGCTGCGAGGAGCCAGCCCCCCGCGACGCCTCCTACCGATCTTCAACACCCGTGGCATGAACTTGACGAGGCGCTGGGTCTCGTTCCGTGCCGCGTTGCCGGGGTCGCTGTTCTGGGCGACACCAAACTTTCGGCATGTTTTGCGGCGTCGCCTCTTGACCAAATCCACTTTTGACGTGTGCTTTTTAGTTGCCGCCAATCTCATTTAGACGCATGCGTCGTGGGTGACCGTGGCTTGGAGAGACGGTGAAATGCGGAACGAAATCGTTTGGCGTCAAACGTCACGTCACGGTTGCGTTTGACGCCAATCGGTTTCGTTCCGCATTTCACCGTCTCTCCAAGCCACGGTCACCCACGACGCATGCGTCTAAATGAAATTAGCGGCAACGAAAAGCACGCGTCAAAAGTGGATTTGGTCGACCAAGGAAGCCACAAGAAATTCCCAAAGTTTGGTGTCGCCCGTTGTCTTAGCTGGAATGCCATGTAACTGTAACTGTAAGGAAGCCACAAGAAATTCCCAGAGTTTGGTGTCGCCCGTTTTGGCCACTTTTACTCCTTGGGTGGGCCCAGGTTGGGTGGGGATGGCCTAAACTTAAAACCATAAAACCATAAAACACAACACCCACGCCGAAACCACGCACCGTTGTGGGTTCGACCAGCAGGCCACCTGAACCGATCGGCACCTTGACCTGCAATGGGCATGCAGGCGGCAGGGGGGGTGAGTGGGGGGGCGAAGCGTGTTGATGGTGATGGATTGTGCACTCCCACCGGCCCATCCACCTGCAAGTACTGCTGTATCATCTGGATCACCACCTCCGTCACCGTGCCCCCTCCCCCACCCCCCACCACCCTGCCCCCACCGACATACAGCTGCAGCTGCTGGATTGTCAAGCACTGCAAACTTCAACCTATGTGACGCACCTGCAAGTACTGCTGGATCGTCTGGGTCGCCACCTCCGTCGCCACCCCCCATCCCCCACCCACATGCCACCACCCACATGCTGCTGCTGCTCCTGCTGCTGCTGCTGCTGCTGCTGCTGCTGCTGCTGGATTGTCAACAACGGCTGGAAACTCCACCCATGTGATGTACCTGCAAGTACTGCTGGATCGTCTGGATCGCCACCTCGGTCGCCACCCCCCATCTCCCACCCCCCACCACCATGCCCCCACTGACATACAGCTGCTGCTGCTGCTGCTGGCTTGTCAACCACGGCTGCGAACTTCCAACTACGTGATGCACCTGCATTTTGTCAATACTGCTGGATCGTCTGGATCGCCACCTCCGTCACCGTGCCCCATCCTCCACTCCCCACTGACATACAGCTGCTGCTGCCGCTGCTGCTGCTGGCCTGTCAATCACGACTGCAAAACTTCAACCTCCTATGTGACGCACCTGCAAGTACTGCTGGATCGTCTGGATCGCCACCTCGGTGGCCGTGCGCAGCCTGGCTTGCAGTGCTGATGACAGCGAACTGATCTGGTACTCTGGTAGAATGCGGATGGTGGCAGGCGCTAGCAGGGAGCGAGCCTGCGGTATGTGCGTGCGTGTGTTTGTGTGTGTGCGTGTGCATGTGTGTGTGTGTGCGTGCATGTGTGTGCGTGTGTTTGTGTGTGTGGGTGTGTGTGTGTGTTTTGTTTGTTTGTGTGTGTGTTGGGGCTCGATTAGCGGAGGCGCGTTCTCGTCGCCGAGCCCTGGACCCAGCAATGCGGCGCTGCTGGTGACGAGGATCTCCGTGCCGCTGACGAGCGGGGTAAAATACGACTGGCCCGGCTCCTGCGAGACTGCCCATCGGTGGAACACTTCAGGAGCGGCTTGCCCGGCGCTGCCATGGCTTGGCGAGTAGCCGCGGCGATGCCGCGGCCCGTGCTGGGAGACGGCCCTTAATCCTCCCCCCATGCAGGACGCCATGCGGCACCGATCTCGACGAGTTGATCGACGAGCGGAGGAGCTGGCGCCCGTCAATGCATGCTGGACATTGGTCAAGATGGCTGCCCGTGGAGGCGGGCTACCATCACGGCTTCAGCGGTGGCGACCGCCGAGGCAACACAGAGTAAATCCGCTTCACCAATCGCAGCGTTCGTCACCGCGCTCATCCTCGGGGTCGCTCGTCTGCCGGTGACTGGCGTTGGAAGGTCTTCAGGCAGCCTCCATGACAACTCTGTCGTCCATGCACCCCTGGAGGGTGGGACCTGGCCATGCATGAGGCATGGGGCGCCGGCTGGGCCCCATGCAAACGAGAGCTGGACAGCCATGCACTGCCAGGCGGGGACCGTTCCAGTCAGCGCCAGTCGGCTCTGCCGGCTTGACTGGCCACAAGGCCACTACTGTGACCCTGAGGAAGGTCCTCTCCTATATGCTCCTTGCCAGACATGTCTCTCAGAGACCGCTGTTTGGGGTAGTCTAGCCGGCGGGAGCGGTAGTCTATCGGCCGGGAGCCGGCGGTACTCTAGTACTTAAGTGTGCTGGAGTATCGGCGGGTGTCTCTAGTAGAAGAATAGCCTGCTTAGCTGGAAACTCCGTGTTACTGTTACTGTGTGTGTGTGTCGATTTTGGTGGGTGGGTGGGTGGGCGGGTCGGGGGAGGCAGCGCCCGCGTGTTTTTGGTGATTCTGGAATCATAACATCCATTTGATAAAGAAAATAGCCTAGGCTGTGTGTGTGTGTGTGTGATTGCCCTTGTTGTTTGTGGGGAGCGTGGGAGGGCACACACGCGCATCACGCGCGAGTGGTTGTAGTGCTTTGTGGGCTCTCCTCCTCAGCACCCACGACACAATGCTGGGCACCAGCACCAAGCATGGCTCAGGCAAGCCTGCTGTGCCGTGCTGTGCTGGCCAGGCTTGCCCCCCTTGCTGGATGGTTGCGCACGGGCAAGGGCCATGCCCACTCTTCTGTGTCTGTCTGGCAAGTGGCGCACTGCATCGCAGCTGCGGCAGCACCACAACCCACCCTCCTCGATGCCTCCTGCTTGGGGACGTCAGTGCCTTGCTGCGCGCGCAGCTTCGCCTTACGCGCCAGATGCTTCTGCACCGTGTCCTCAAGGTGTTGCCGAGGCCTGTCCGGCAGGCGCCCTGCGCTCGCCATCACAAGCGACACCATCACAAGCGCCAGAGCCAGGAGCACCACGCCGCTGCGCTGTGCCATCGGAGCTGGACTGGAGGAGCGTGGGACAAGTACGCAAGCACGGCTGGCCAATGGGGCTGGCCTGCCTGTGCAAAAGCGCCTTCCCTAACAGATTTGGGGGTTGCTGAGAGCTCTAGGCTGCTTGAAGTTGCTTGATTTGGCGGCAGTGTGGCAGCATGTGTGGAACCACGAACGCGCGGCACAACACCGACTCAAGGAGGCTTTACCAAGGACAGTGCAGTAACGACAGCTTATCTTGTGCGGGGGGCAGGGGGGGAGGGGGGGGGGCTGAAGTGTTCCTTGAATATGAAGGGCTCACCTGCGCCCTGGCCTTCAACAGGATTTGGTGCACAAGGCTGAGGCAAGGCTTGTCTCAGCCTTGTGCGCCAAATGCTTTTGCAACTGGCCCTCAAAGTGTTGCCGCGACCTGTCAGACAGGCGCCCTGCCATGCGTACACACACACACACTCACATACACATGCCCTCGGGAGACGTGCTCCGCGAGGCACATCACAGTCTCTCATCGTGAGCGGTGAGTCGCTCGCAGGAGTGAGACGACGAAGAAGGCGATGCAGTATTTTTTGATGCTAGCAGGGGGGCTGACTTGGGTCTAGGCGGTGGTACTAGGACTAAAAGGTAGTCTTCGCTGGAAAGCCGATGTTACTGGCACTGTAGCAGGGGGGGGGAGGGTGAGTGTGTGCAAGCGCCGCCACCACAGCCAGGAGCACGACGCCGCTGCGCCGTGGCATCGGCAGGGTTGCACGGTACGTGGTACCGTACCGCCACGTGGCCACGTACCGGTACTGGTCAGGAGGTTGAACCCCTCCCCTCAGTACGCGCATACCGTGGAACCCTGGGCATCGGAGCTAGCAACTGGGAGGCGTGTACTGGGCAAGCAGGCAAGCGAGCGAACAACCCGCTAACCAAGCAAGCACCAACCAACCAAGCACCAAGCGAGCGCGCAACCAAGTCACAAGTTACGCAGGCAAGCAGGCAAGCGGGCAAGCGAGCAAGCGGGCAAGCAGGCAAGGGCCGGAGCGAGCACGAAGGCCGATGGGACTGGCCTGCCTGAGCAACAGCGCCTTGCTTAACAGCTTCGCTATGATTCTGTGACTGGTTCCACTGCTAGCCGCTGCTATTGGCGGTGCATGTGTGAACCACAACACACAACACCCAGGATCACATTCTGTTTTATTTACTTATGACAGCGCAGTCGCGATGTCTCAGCGTGTGCGGGGAGGTACGGGTGGGTGGGTGGGTAGAATGAATGAAGCACAGTTCAAAAGAATCTGAAGAGCTCTGCTCTGGTCTGGAACATAGTGTGGTCTGAACCTCCAGTAGGGTCTGGGCTGCCTCAGGGCAGTGAGAACATGATTTCTCTTGAGGGATTGTAAAGGGATTGTTAACAAGGATACAGTAACCTGCCCGCGCCCGTTGGTCGACACAATTAAATGTGCGGCGCCGAGCCACAGACATGGCCCACAGCTCGCGCGCAACGATACGATGAACGGGGCACGGGGCAGCCGTCCCCTAAAGGGGCAGTGCCACCAGCCAGATGGTTTGAAGCATGAAGCAGCCGGTGGGCACACCCACAGCACCTCACGCCCCCCTGCTTTGCGTGCCATCACCATCCCACGCGCCCATCATCTTGCATCAGAAGGATGCATACATACAGCTCTGCGGCGCCCGTGACGCCAGTTCCAGCAGCAGCGGCGGCTAACACCACCTGTGCCTGCACGACAGTCTCCATCCCATCATCTCAGAAGGGTGCAGACAAATCTCCATCTCAACTGCTGAGGCGGCGCCTGCGGCTGCGGTAGATTCACCACCGCAGGCACGCCAGAGGTGTCGTACACTGGGGGTGCGCACACTGGGGGTGGTGAAGACACACCACCCACCCGGGGGTGGGGAAAGCACCACCTCGGGGTAGGGAAAGCAATACATTCGGGTGGGGGAAGCAACGCCTCCCAAGGGTCAAGACCTGGTGGGGCTGACTGCCGCCCCGGTGTGACGCCGACAGAGGCAAGTGCGGCGGCCGCCTGCGCCCACGCCCGGCCCTTGCTTGCTCTCGCTTGCTTGTGTCCATGGCGCCATTCTGCATACCGCTGCGGCGGGCAGCTGCTCCATCAGAGCTGCATGTGTGGCGACAGCCACCTGCGCCCATGCCCGCGCCTGGGCTGCTTGCTCGCTTGCTTGCGCCCATAGCGCCATCCTGCCCGCCGCTGCTGCAGGCAGCTGCTCCAACGGCTGCATGTGTGGCGGCAGCCACCCACGCCCGTGCCCGCGCCCGCGCCCGGCCCTTGCTTGCTTTCGCTTGCTTGCGCCCATGGCGCCATCCTGTATGCCGCCTGTTGCAGGCAGCTGCTCCATCGGAGCTGCATGCGCAGCGACACCCACACGCGCCCGTGCCCGCGCCTGGCCCTTGGTTGCTTTCGCTTGCTTGCGCCCATGGCGCTATCCTGTGCGCAGCTGCTGTAGGCAGCTGCGCCATCGGGGCTGCCTACAGCATCCGCGGCGACAGTCACACCCGCCCGCACCCGTGCTCGCGCCCGTGCACTTGGGTTGCTCTCGCTTGCTTGCGCCCACAGCGCCATCCTGCGCGCCGCAGCTGCATCGGCTGCTCCATCAGCGCATGTGCGGCGACAGCCACCCGCGCCCGCGCCCGTGCCCGCGACCACGCCCGTGCCCTTGCTTGCTCTCGCTCGCTTGCGCCCATGGCACCATCCTGCGCGCCATCCTGCTGCAGGCAGCTGCTCCATCGGAGCTGCATGCGCGGCGACAGTCACCCGCGCCTGCGCCTGCGCCCGGCCCTTCGTTGCTCTCGCTAGCTTGTGCCCATGGCACCATTCTGCGAGCCTGCTGCAGGCAGCTGCTTCATCGGAGCTGCATGCGCGGCGACAGCCACCCACGCCTGCACCTGCGCCCGTCCATGCTCGCTTGCTTGCTCGTGCCCATGGTGCCGACAGCGGAGCGCCGGTATGGCAAAAAGGCTGCCCCATCGGAGCTGCATCTGCGGCGGCGCCTCCTGCAACTGCGCTCGTCGCTTGCGTGCAGGGCGCCATCATATGCGCATCATTGTTGACGGCTGCTCCATCGGCTGCACCTGCGGCGACCACCTCCTGCGCCTGTGCTCGCCCCTGCTGACGTGCTTGCGCCCATGGTGCCATCACTTGCGTCGTGGACGTTATCACCTCTGCCCAGTTGCCGACGGCTGCTCCATTGGCTGCATCAATGGCGGCCCGCGCGGCGCGACATGCACGACGCCCGGGCCACTGGCCGCGTACTGGGGTGGGTACTGCGCTGGGTACTGGGCTGGTATGGAGTAGGGCGGGGGCTGGCCACCTGGGCCTCCGGGCGAGTACGGCTGTTGGGGATACGTGCCGTTGTCGTAGACAGAGTGCGGGCGACTCGGGGGCGCCTTGAGCGGGTTGCCGTATGCATCCGTGGGGGCAATCTGCGAGAGTGGGGGGAGATGTAAGTTGTTGAGTGTTGGGTGTTGGTTGTTGGGGGCTGGGTGTTGGGTGCTGGGGTGTTGGGCTGTTGGGTGGTTGTTTGTTGGGTTGTTGGGCTGTTGGGTTGTTTGTTTGTTGGTTGTTGGTTGTTTGGTTGTTGGGTTGTTAATGTGTCGGTTGTTGGTTGGTTGGTTGTTGGTTGCGGTTGCTTGTTGTTGGTTTTTGGTTGCTGGTTGCTGGTTGCTGGTTGCTGGTTGCTGGTTGCTGGTTGCTGGTTGCTGGTTGTTTGGGTGTCGGTATTTGAGGTGAAACACAGGCTGCACGCCCCATCGCTCACCTGCGGCCCGTTCTTGCTCATGTGGGCAAACACCACGCCCGCGATGATCGCGGCGACCAGCACGCCGCCCCCGACAGACGCGCCGATGATGATCCACTTTTTGGCATCCGAGCCAAGGCCCCCAGTGTCAGTGGTGTTGCCCGGAGTGCCAAACGAGGCAGCGGCCTGAAGGGAGGTGTGTGTGTGTGTGCGTGTGGTGTGTGAGCGTGTGTGTGTGTGTGTGTGTGTGTGTGTGTGAATGAGAGAGAGCATTTGCATGCTTGTGCATGTGTGTCGAGGGGGTAGGGCGCGCACAAACACAGCTAACTGAGGCATGGGGTAATATGTGTGTGCGTGCGTGTGTGTGTGCGTGTACGTGCGTGCATGGTCGATGTTACAGTTCGTCGGACGCCTTTGATGGCGCATTAGACCCTAGGAAAGAGGCCGGCAGCTGTCAAAATTAGACCCCTAGCATGCCATCTGCCATCATGATTGCTGTGCACGCGGTGCGTGTCTCAAAACAGGCGACAAGGAAGTCAGCCAGCTCGTGCCAAAACCTGGGGTTCTCCTGGCCTGGCCGAGGATTCATAAACTCCCGCATCCGCTCATCTAAATCGGCCTCCTCGGGGCGAGGGATGGACCGAAACAGGCTGTGGGCCTGCACCCGTGCCTCTTCATAGGCAGGGCACTCAAATACCATGTGTGCCTCATCCTCTAGCCCACCGCATAGGCAGCACGCCCGCTGGCTGCGTCGCTGCCTCTGTCCCGCCACGGCGTAGCGCCCCCGCTCTATCTGCAGCTCATGGAGCCCCATCCTGAACCTAGCTAGAGCCGTGATCCGGGCAGCACTGTTCAGCCCTGAGCTCAACAGGGCCGGCGGCTCGCTGTCGCTACCCGCCATCCACCGCATGTAGGTCAGCATCTTAAAGCCGCGCGACCACTCCTCAGGTACATCTCGCACGGTAGTGCCGCTCGGCAGCGCCGGTGTGCTTGTCGCGGCGGCCAGCCACGCCGCGGTCGCCACGTCCAGCAGGTTGGTGATGCGTACCGGTCCCTCCTGGTCCCACGCCAGGGTGTGCCCCACAGTTCCGAGGCACACCTGCAAGCGTGCCGCCCAGCACGTCCCCCCCGCTTCGGCCAGCCCCCAGCTCTCCCGCATTGCATCTTTAAGCAGGTCACCGTCAGGCCGCCCCCGCGCCTTATCCCAAAAGCGCGTCGCCTGGCGCAGCCAATCTGCCGCCAGCGGCCGCCACCCCGCCTCCCGCGCCCAAATCCCCAGTTGCTGCCCGTTGCTGCGGACTTCTAGGGACGCACGGGTAAATTGCAGAAGCACTTCCTCCAGGGTGCATGTGCATCTGTGCGTGCGTGTGTGTGCACGCACTCGTGACGGCTGGATGCACCCCACCCGCACCCACCTTCGGCGTCAGCTCGTTCGTGAAAGACGTCGAGCAGCGCGCCCCTGTCCATCCGAGGTGGCACAGGCATGCACCCGCGAAGCAGTCGCCCCCACTGAGGTCGCAGTTGGAAGAGCCGCATTGGAGGGCGCGGCACACGGAGGTGGTGTCGACCGGGCATGTGACGGCGCCCTGCAGTCATGCGGTGGTTGTTGGTTGTTGTTGTTGGTGGTTGGTGGTGGTTGCCTGGATCAGACTCTGATCCATGCAACCTCTGAGAGTGGGCAGTTGGTAGAGCTGCATTAGAGGGCGCGGCACACGGAGGTGGTGTCGAACGGGCATGTGACGGCGCCCTGCAGTTGTGCGGTGGTTGTGGTGGTGGTTGGTGGTTGTTGGTGGTTGGTTGTTGCTGTGGTTGTTGCTGTTGGGTGCATGGAGCAGAGTGAGCAGTTAGTGGAGCCGCATGGGAGGGCGCGGCACACGGATGTGGTGTCGACCGGGCATGTGACGGCGCCCTGCAGTTGTGCTGTGGTTGTTGGTGGTTGTTGTTGGTTGGGGTTCAGGGTTTGAGGTTACGATTTTGGGCTCAGGGCTTAGGGTTAAGGGTTTGCACGCATACACACACACACACACACACACACCTGCGTGATGTCTGCGTCCAGCACGTTCAGCGAGAACACCGCCCCCGTCATGCACATGACCGTCACGCCAGCCAGCGTGTACGTGAGAGCATGCCGGCGGTTGAAGGCTTAGGGATTACGGTTTAGGGTTTGCACACATGCACACTCATACACACACACACATCCGACGGACTGTGAAATCAACCACCCACCCACCCACCCACCCACAGACACGCACGCACACACACACACACACACACACACACACACACACACACAGACACACACACGCACGCACACACACACCTGCGTGATGTCTGGGTCCAGCGTGTTCAGCGAGAACACCGCCCCCGATGTGCACGTCTTCGTCACACCCGCCAGAGAGTACGTGAGAGTCCCGGCGGCATCGCATGCGGCGGTCCAGCATGAGGCGGCTGAAGCCGGTGTGCCAGCCAGCTGGATGCTGAGGCCGGAGGAGGTGTCTGTGATGGGGAGGGTCACCTGCATGGTGGCATGGGAAGGGGCGTGACAAGTTGGATGTTTGTGGTGCAAGGGGCATGCTGCGGCCGAGGCGGCCGAGGCGGCCGAGTCGGGGGTTCCGGCCAGCTGGATGCTGAGGCCTGAGGAGGTGTCTGTGATCGGGAGGGTCACGTGGGTAGGAGAGGGGCGGTTTCAGGGGAGTCGGTGTTGAGGGAGATGCTTGGGCGTTGGAGGTGCGGGGGGAGGGTGCCGGCCAGCTGGATGCTGAGGCCTGAGGAGATGTCTGTGATCTGGAGGGTCACTTGGATGGTGCCCAGGGGCCGGGTTTGGGGGGAGTGGCGAGTTAGACTTTGGGGGTGCAAGGGGTAGGGCTGAGAGGTGGAGTGGGCGGGAGTCCCGGCGAGCTGGATGCTGAGGCTTGAGTAGGTGTCTGTGATCGGGAGGGTCACCTGCGTGGTGCCATGGGAAGGGGCGTGACAAGTTGGATGTTTGTGGTGCAAGGGCCCAGCACGAGGCGGCCAAGGCTGGGGTGACGGCCAGCTGGATGCTGAGGCCTGAGGAGGTGTCTGTGATCTGGAGGGTCACCTGCATGGTGCCCAAGGGCCAGATTTGGGGGGAGTTGGCGATTTGGCCTTTTGGGGGTGCAAGGGGTAGGGCTGAGGAGTGGAGTGGGCGGGAGTCCCGGCGAGCTGGATGCTGAGGCTTGAGTAGGTGTCTATGATCGGGAGGGTCACCTGCGTGGTGCCATGGGAAGGGGCATGACAAGTTGGATGTTTGTGGTGCAAGGGCCCAGCACGAGGCGGCCAAGGCTGGGGTGACGGCCAGCTGGATGCTGAGGCCTGAGGAGGTGTCTGTGATCTGGAGGGTCGTCTGCATGGTGCCCAGGGGCCAGATTTGGGGGGAGTTGGCGATTTGGCCTTTTGGGGGTGCAAGGGGTAGGGCTGAGGGGTGGAGTGGGCGGGAGTCCCGGCGAGCTGGATGCTGAGGCTTGAGTAGGTGTCTGTGATCGGGAGGGTCACCTGCGTGGTGCCATGGGAAGGGGCGTGACAAGTTGGATGTTTGTGGTGCAAGGGCCCAGCACGAGGCGGCCAAGGCTGGGGTGACAGCCAGCTGGATGCTGAGGCCTGAGGAGGTGTCTGTGATCTGGAGGGTCACCTGCATGGTGCCCAAGGGCCAGATTTTGGGTGAGTTGGCGATTTGGCCTTTTGGGGGTGCAAGGGGTAGGGCTGAGGGGTGGAGTGGGCGGGAGTCCCGGCCAGCTGGATGCTGAGGCTTGAGTAGGTGTCTGTGATCGGGAGGGGCACCTGCGTGGTGCCATGGGAAGGGGCGTGACAAGTTGGATGTTTGTGGTGCAAGGGCCCAGCACGAGGCGGCCAAGGCTGGGGTGACGGCCAGCTGGAGGCTGAGGCTGTTGAGGAGGTGTCTGTGATCGGGAGGGTCACCTGCGTGGTACCATGGGAGGGGGCGTGACAAGTTGGATGTTTGTGGTGCAAGCGGCACGATGCGGACGATGCGGCGGGGGTGCCGGCAAGCTGGATGCTGAGGCTCGAGGAGTTGCCTGTCATCGGGAGGGTCACCTGCATGGTGGCACGGGAAGGGGCGTGACAAGTTAGACGTTTGTGGTTCAAGGGGATGCTGGGGCTCGAGGAGCTGCCTGTGATCGGGAGGGTCACCTGGTTAGGAGGGACGGTTTCAGGGTTGATGGGTTTTAGGTTCATTATTTAGGGCTAAGGGTTAAGGCAGAGTTTAGGGTTACAGTTACAGTTACATCGGCTTTCCAGCAAAGACTACCTCTAGTCCTAGTACCGCCGCCTAGACCCAAGTCCAGTTCTGGCCCTAACAATTACTTGTGAGGGGCGGTAGCCACCAGCCGGCTGCCTGCCAACGTGTAGTCCCAGAGCAAAAAGGAGAGCTATTGTGCGACGCCTCCAAAATAGGTCCTAACTGCTTCTAGGGGATAGGGGGTCAAGTGGCGCTTGCCAATCTACTTGACCGCCGTGGTGGAGGGGCCGGCGCCTGAGGGGCAGCCGGACCGTACACCACGGCTCTCCACCCGACCCTATCCTGAGAGTTTAGGGTGTCACCACCTAAATGTCGGTAGCCACAGGGGCAGGGGCAAGTTGACTTACAGTCTCAAAAGGCATAAACACCGGTGATGAGATCGTTGGAAATCAAGGCCTCATCCCTGGACCCTCATACCCCAAAGCCTTAACAAGCCCCATCGATGCCCCACCCATGCACCTAAGCACACCGCACTGACAAAACCCTCTGTGGTCATGCGTGACTGCAGCACAACCATGTCAGCATGAAGCAGCTAAGACAGAAAGCCCCATTGCCCCCCCCCCCCCCCCCCTGCACACCTGCACACACCACGCGGTGTTGCTGATTGCCCAATTGATTTCCGTAAACGCTTGGAACTCTAAAGCCCAAACCCTCCACCCTCGACCCCCCCAACCCTGTGCGAGGCCCCCGTCCCACGCACCTGCGCACACCGCGCGGTGATTTCCTGATCAATATTTTCAACTATTTTTCCACACCCATTTGATTGGAGTTCTGGCTGTGTCCGGCTGTCTTCAGCCAAAGAGGAAACCACTGCACGCACCTGCGCACACCGCGCGGTGGTGCTGATTGCCCACTTGATTTCTGTTGTCGCAGTCGGCTCCACGCCCGCCCCCATGTTGGAGTAGTCTGATGCAGTTGTGCACGTGCGCATCGCATCCCCGTTGATGCCTGCGTGTGCGTGTGTGCGTGCGTGTGTGTGCATGTGTATGTGTGTGTGTGCGTGTGTATGCATGAGCAGC
>VFSX01000029.1:777647-820147 GCA_016618255.1 Chlamydomonas sp. UWO 241 | reverse complement strand
ATGCTCGCATCGCCGCCCCACCTCCCCACTCAGTGTCCACTGCTGCCCCTCCTTCCACCGCTCCAAAACCCTCAACCCCAGACGCCAAACAGACCCCAAAACCTAGGCTGCCGGTAGGTAGGTTGGTAGGTGCATCCCACACGACTGAAATTCCATCACTATCATCATCATCAGGCGATGGATCTCACCTGGAAGAGTTCGTACTCCCAATGGCTCCCCGCGCTTGCATCGCCTCCGTTGTCCTCTAGGGGTGCGCTCGTTAGCGCGGGGCAGTTGAACTGTGCACGAGTCTGTGTGTGTGTGCGTGTGTGTGAGTGTGAGCGTGAGTGTGTATGTGAGCGTGTGTGTGTGGGGGGGGGGGGCACAGGGGTGCGCTCATAAACGCGGGGCAGTTGAGCTGTGCACAAGTCTGTGTGTGTGTGTGTGCGTGCACGTGTGTGTGAGTGAGTGTGTGTGTGTTTGTGGTTTGGCAGAGGGCCACACTTGTTAATGAGGGGCAGTTGAAGTGCGCCTGAGTCTGGGGGGGAGGGGAGGAAGAGGCTTGGAAAGAGGGGGCTGGGCGGTGGGGGTGCCTGACTGGGGGGGGGGGGGGCTGCGCTCCCAAAGCAATACATCAGGAGATAGAGAGAGAATGGGAGAGAGAAAAGGAGAGCAGGAGAGGGAGAGGGAAAGAGGCGGAGAGAGACAGGGAGAGAAAGATAGAGACAATCAGAGACACAGAGACAGAAAGACAAGGAGACAGAGAGGCAGAGACACAGAGAGACATACAGAGATAGACAGACAAAGAGAGACACATGGAAAGATAGACAAACAGATAGACAAACAGATAGACAGATAGAGATAGACAGATAGACAAACAGATTGACAGACGAAGAGACACATGGAGAGACAGACAAACAGACAAACGCATTATGCTATGAGTGTGCATGCACACACGCACAGTCTCC
This sequence comes from Chlamydomonas sp. UWO 241, assembly GCA_016618255.1. Taxonomy (NCBI): domain Eukaryota; kingdom Viridiplantae; phylum Chlorophyta; class Chlorophyceae; order Chlamydomonadales; family Chlamydomonadaceae; genus Chlamydomonas; species Chlamydomonas priscui. The sequence continues at coordinate 819,200 of VFSX01000029.1, read as the reverse complement.
ATCTCACACACACTCCGTCTCTCCCTTACCCCCCCCCCCCTCCTTATCTCTCCCTCTCGTTCCCTCTCTCTCCCCCACTCCCACTCTCTCACTCTCTCACTCACTCTCACTCACTCTCCCCCGCTCTCACTCTCTCTCACTCTCTCACTCTCTCACTCTCTTTCCCCCACTCTTTCACTCTCTCACTCTCACTCTCTCTCACCGTCTCGCTCTCTCCCCCACTCTCTCCCTCTCCCTCTCTCTCCCCCCCTCTCTCCCTCTCTCCCTCTCCCCCTCTCTCCCTCTCTCCTCTCTCCTCTCTCCCTCTCTCCCTCTCTCCCTCTCTCCCCCTCTCTCTCTCCCCGCCCACTGTCACCTCTGTCACAACGCGCAACGTCTTGAGCGCCTTGTGCCCCGACCGCATGGTCCCTGATCCAGCAACAGTCGTGACCACGGCGCTGTATCCGAGCAGGTCGGTCTCACACACACTCTCTCTCCCCCTCTTTCACTCCCCCAATCTCACCTCCGTCACAACGCGCAATGTCTTAAGCGCCTTGTGCCCCGACCGCATGGTCCCTGATCCAGCCACAGTCATGACCACGGTGTTGTATCCGAGTTGGATGTTTTTACACACACGCTCTCTCTCTCTCTCCCCCACTCTCACCTCTGTTACTCTCTCACTCTCTCACTCTCACCCTCTCACTCTCTCTCTCTCCCCCACTTTCACTCTCTCTCCCTCTCTCCCTCTCTTCCTCTCTCTCCCCCAATCTTACCTCTGTCACAACGCGCGATGTAATAAGCGCCTTGTGCCCCGACCGCATGCTGCCTGATCCAGCCACAGTTGTGACCACGGAGCTTTTTCCGAGTATGTTGTTTGAGCCGTCGACATATTGTGCAAAGAGTGACTCCATGAAGCCCATCGCATGAGTGATTTCGTGGATGGTGGTTGCGAGCAGCTGCGGTGTGTTGTGTGTGTGTGTGTGTGTGTGTACGTGCATGCACGTGTGTGTGTGTGTGTTTGTGTGTGTGTGTGCGTGTATGTGTGTGTGAATGTGTGAAGCCCATCGCATGAGTGATTTTATGGATGGTGGTCGCGAGCAGCTGTGGTGTGTGTGTGTGTGCGTGTGTGTGTGTGTGTGTGTGTGAGTGTGTGTGTTTGAGAGAGAGAAAGACATGTGGAGAGAGAGGCAGGGGGGGGGGCACTGCATACAGACGACATCTGTGCAAAAAACCTGTGATGGTGATGGCCTCCCTAGGTGGCAGCCTCCCTTCAACCACCTCTAGTCGAGCACCAGCCCATTCAAACATGTGGGCATTGATCGCGATGGGGAAAAGTGCTTATGCTGAAGGGGGGGACCCTCCCCTCCCCACATCTTCAGCGCGTGCGCACATGCATACACATGTAAACGCAAACACACACTCCCATGCACACGCACACGAAACACCTACTCCCACTCCCATTCCCGCGCACGTGCCTGCGCCCGCCCACGCCCACGCCCGCCCATGCCCACGCCGACACCCACGCCCACGCATGCACACACACCGCCCACGCATGCACGCCCACGCCCACGCACCTGGTCAAATGTGTAAGAGTTTATCGCAACTGGGCAGATGTTGAACATCCCGATGATCGGGCGATGGGTGCTGCTGTCGAACAGACATGGTGTCGCATATGCTGCAACACCTGCGTGCGTGTGTGTGTGTGTGTGTGTGTGTGCGTGCGTGTGAACATTCCAATGATCGGGCGGTTGGTGCTGCGGTCGAACAGACATCGTGTCGCGTATGCTGCAACACCTGCGTGTGTGTGTGAGTGTGTGTATGTGTGTGTGTGTGTGTGTGAGAGTGTGTGTGTGTGTGTGTTTGTGTCACAATGTGGTTGGTGACACGGTCGAACAGACACGGCGTGGGAGGGGAGGGGGCATGCATGTGAGTGTGAGTGTGTGTGTGTGTGTGTGTGTGTGTGTGTGTGTGTGTGTGGCCAGTTTTGCAGTCTGTCGGATGCCCTTGATGCAGCTGTGTGTGTGTGTGTGTGTGTTTGTGTGTCTTCTACCAGCTGCCTAGATGGCGGGTTCACCCTGCAGCTCAGCCACCTACCGATGCACCAAGTCGTCCCGAGTTCATCTGTTGAGATAATTTACATTTCAGCTTCTCTGTCTCTCTCGCTTTCTCTCTCTGTCTTCCATCAGCCCTCCATCAGCCATACAATCCAGCCACCTACCGCTGCACGAACCAGGGTCGCTCGTAACGTACATCACGAGGTCGGTCAGCAGCCCTGCAGGGTCGCCTGTGTGCGTGTGAGAGAGAGCAAGAGAGGGAGTGAGAGAGTCAGAGAGTGAGATACAGAGTGAGAGGATGAGTGAGAGTGAGGGAGAGAGAGGGAGAGAGAGGGAGAGAGAGGGAGAGAGAGGGAGAGAGAGGGAGTAAGAGGAAGAGCGAGGGAGAGAGGGGAAGTGAGAGAGTGAGAGAGTGAGAGAGTGAGAGAGTGAGAGATTGAGAGAGTGAGAGAGTGAGAGAGAGAGTGAGAGAGTGAGAGAGTGAGAGACAGAGAGTGGGAGTGAGAGAGTGAGAGAGTGAAAGAGTGAGAGAGTGAGAGAGTGAGGTTAGGAGCACCCTCGTAGCCCCAAACCCCAAACCCTCAACTCACCCGCTGCCGTCGTTGTGCACCCCGGGATGATGACGTTGCTGGCATCGATGCAAGAGGCTGCCAACACGTGCGATGGGTTGTAGACGGCCACGTTGCAGATGGGCGCCTGTGATTTGAGTTTGTGTGTGTGTGTGCGTGCGTGTGTGTCCAAGGCACCGACGGATCGAACAACGGCATTTGCCTGACGCCGTCGCACGCCCACGCCGGTGGGATTTGTGGGTGTGCACTCCTCTCTACCCCCCCCCCCCTCCATTCCCTCACCCCCACAACCCCCACACCTTGATATCCGTAAAAGGCACCGACGGGTCGAACGACAGGGATAGCCCGACACTGTTGCACGTCCGCAGACTTGCCACGGAGGCGCACTCCTCTCCCCCCCTCCCTCCATCTCACTCACCCACACCCCCACACTCCCACACCTCCACACCCTCACACCCCCACACCTTGATATCCGTCGAAGGCACGGATGGATCGAACGACGGCGCTAGCCCGGCGCCGTTGCACGTCCGCGGACTTGCCACGGAGGAGCATGTATTTGTGGTGACGAATTGAGGCGCTGCCAGGAGGCCGCTCGGGCCGATGGGTACCTGTGTGCGTGTGTGTGCGTGTGTATGTATGTGTGTGTGTGCGTGTGTGTGCATGTGCGTGCATTTGTGAGTGTGTGTGTTTGTGTGTGTGTGTGCATGCAATCCAGCAGGTTGGTGATGCGTACCGGTCCCTCCTGGTCCCACGCCAGGGTGTGCCCCACAGTTCCGAGGCACACCTGCAGGCGTGCCACCCAGCACGCCCCCCCCGCTTCGGCCAGCCCCCAGCTCTCCCGCATTGCATCTTTAAGCAGGTCACCGTCAGGCTGCCCCCGCGCCTTATCCCAAAAGCGCGTCGCCTGGCGCAGCCAATCTGCCGCCAGCGGCCGCCACCCCGCCTCCCGCGCCCAAATCCCCAGTTGCTGCCCGTTGCTGCGGACTCCTAGGGACGTACGAGTAAATTGCAGAAGCACTTCCTCCAGGGTGCGCCATCCGTCGCGTGCGGCCTTAGCGCCCCTCCCACTCCTGCCTCTCTCCCACCGTCCGCCTGCCCCGGCAAACACGCCCCCCCCAGCATCCGCCATCATCGCAGGGCCCCACACCTCACACCCGTAATTTAGCACAGGCCGTACTTGCGTGTTGAACAGGTGGGCCTTAATGCCAATATTATTAAGGCGTATCATATAGCATCTGCGAGTTAGCGCGTATCTGGTGCACTGGCCCCTAGAGCGTCGGGTGCCCACGTCCCCCCCCACTGCCCGCCGGTGGTGAAAGAGCATGCCCAGATATGGGAACTCGTGTGTCATGGGTAGATCTGCTCCTGCAAACTTCAGCGTTACCCTCCCCCCTGCCGCCCCGACTGGGCAGAACTGGTCATTGAACACCACCCCTTCTGACTTCTTAACGTTTACTGTTAGTGCGCGCGTGTGCATGTGCGTGCACGTGTGAGTGTGTGTTTGTGTGTGTGTGCATGCAATGGTTCTGACGTTTTGAGGCGTTGCCAGGAGGCCGCTGGGGCCGATGGACACCTGTGCGCATGTGTGTGTGTGTGTTTGTGTGTGTGTGTGTGTGCATGTGCGTGCACGTGTGAGTGTGTGTGTTTGTGTGTGTGTGCATGCAATGGTGCTGACGTTTTGAGGCGTTGCCGGGAGGCCGCTGGGGCCGATGGGCACCTGTGTGTGTGTGTGTGTGTGTGTGTGTGTGTGTGTGTGCATGTGCGTGCACGTGTGAGTGTGTGTTTGCGTGTGTGTGTGCACGCAATGGTGCTGACGTTTTGAGGCGTTGCCAGGAGGCCGCTGGGGCCGATGGGCACCTGCGCGCATGTGTGTGCGTGTGTGTGCATGTGTGTGTGTGTGTGCATGTGCGTTCACGTGTGAGTGTGTGTGTTTGTGTGTGTGTGTGCACGCAATGGTGCTGAGGTTTTGAGGCGTTGCCAGGAGGCCGCTCGGGCCGATGGGTACCTGTGTGCGTGTGTGTGCGTGTGTGTGTATGTGTGTGTGTGTGCATGTGCGTGCACGTGTGAGTGTGTGTGTTTGTGTGTGTGTGTACACGCAATGGTGCTGACGTTTTGAGGCATTGCCAGGAGGCCGCTAGGGCCGATGGGCACCTGTGTGCGTGTGTGTGTGTGTGTGTATATGTGTGTGTGTGTGTGTGTGTGCATGTGCGTGCACGTGTGAGTGTGTGTTTGCGTGTGTGTGTGCACGCAATGGTGCTGACGTTTTGAGGCGTTGCCAGGAGGCCGCTGGGGCCGATGGGCACCTGCGCGCATGTGTGTGCGTGTGTGTGTATGTGTGTGTGTGTGTGCATGTGCGTTCACGTGTGAGTGTGTGTGTTTATGTGTGTGTGTGCACGCAATGGTGCTGAGGTTTTGAGGCGTTGCCAGGAGGCCGCTCGGGCCGATGGGTACCTGTGTGCGTGTGAGTGCATGTGTGTGTATGTGTGTAAGTGTGTGTGTGCATGTGCGTGCACGTGTGTGTGTGTGTTTGTGTGTGTGTGTGCACGCAATGGTGCTGACATTTTGAGGCATTGCCAGGAGGCCGCTAGGGCCGATGGGCACCTGCACGCATTTGTGTGTGCATGTGTGTGTGTGTGTGTGTGTGTGTGCGTGTGTGCGCGCACGTGTGTGTGTGTGGGGGGGCGTGGCGATGGCGCTGCACACAGTGCTTCTCACGCTGCAAACAGCGCCACATGCACCACACACACACACAAAATTCTGGCCTTGAGATTTTCATCAACATCCGATTTAAGGATTTCAAACCGGAGTGGGATATCTGCCGTGTTAATCGAGACGAGTCTTTCTTCAATTTGAGTAATTTCTTCTTGTCATTGATTCGAAGCCTTCCAACTAACTTTGGCTGCTGCCTGCTGCTGCTGCTGCTTCTGCTTCTGCTTCTGCTTCTGCTTCTGCTACTGCTACTGCTGCTGCTGCTGCTGCTGCTGCTGCTACCGCTGATGATGGATGTTACAGCCAGGCGTAGACCGTGCTCGACGCATAGAGCCCGAGCACTTTACCGAGATGGCTGGGTGGCTCCCCAAGAGTGCAAAGAGCGCGGGCACACCCCCAGGCCCCCTACCGCAGCGGCAGCAAACGCTTGTTGACCCACCTCCACACTGACCAGCTGCTGTGCACCAGTTGTGTCCTTAAGGGAACAGGGAATGTCGTTTTTGTACCCTCAACAGCAGATGGAACATGCCGCATTCCATTAGCAGGGAGTGTTGTTTCCCGGGAAAGTGTGAAGATAATCGATTTTCACACTTCCCGGAGCGAAAATTCAGCGTTTCGCCCCAGCAGTTTCCTCCAAACTTCCCGGTGTGCCCCCGCAACGGGGGCTGCGGGGGCTGCGGGGGCGCTAAGGACATCACTGTGACAGTGTGCACAGCCACATGCACCTCCATCTTAGTTCTGCACTGATTTGAAGCCTCCAACATTACATTGGAAAGCTGAGCTCACAACTTGCCCCCCCCCCTTCCCGTCCCCCTCCCCCCCGCACACACCTTGACACTGATTAGCTGCTGCAGCGTGAGGATCGCCGTCGCGACAACTATCTGAACCAGGCTCTGCTGCGCAGCCGTGAGAGAGCTGATCTGGTACTCTGGCTCGATGCGAATTATGGCGGGCGTCTGGAGCTTGCGCGCCTGCGTGCGTGTGTGCGAGTATGTGTGTGCATGCATGCGTGCGTGTGTGCGTGCGTGTGTGTGTGTGGGGGGGGGGCATGTGCGTGTGCATGTGTGTGAGTGCGTGCATGTGTGTGTGCGTGTGTGTGTGTGTGTGTGTGTGCATGTGTGCGTGCGTGCGAGAGGGCGTGCGCACACGCACGTGTGCACCCACGGCACACCTTCGCCGCTAGCGCACTGCCAAATGTGGAGGTGGGGGGCTGCATGCATACCTACTACCATTGGTGGTGTGCTATTGGTGTGTGTGTGTGCAGTGCTGCAAGGTGTGTGTTGCATGGCCCATGTTGCGCACCAGAAGAGTGGCTGTTGCTCGGGAGAAAGCCCCCCTGTGCAATCGGGCACTACGCGGCGCCTGCGTGCAGACCCCCTTCTTGATAATTCACGTGCATGTCGCAACCGCAAGGTGGTGGGTGTTTGCTCGCGGGGTGCCCTTGGGTACGCGTGGAGTTGTTGCTGGTTTGGTGCTCCCTCTCACCCAGCGCTCATGCGTCTCCTCCGGGCTGGGCTCCTCCTCCACTCGTTTACGTTGCCGTGCTATGTGCTCGTGATGCAGCTTGATGCGAAGGTCGTGTGCTTCCAGCGCTGCAGGGGGGAGCTGGGTCGCTCTCGCGCCGTTCGGCAGCGACGTAAGAGACACCAGAACTAGCAGACCCACGCAGAGTCCCATTAATCGGCCACTGAGCTCCATCCTTGCAGCCATGCGCGTGCACGCGCCCACGAAGCTCAACAGGGGGCTAATAGCCACCACCTGAAGCACAGCACGTTTTGGTTCACGATCCCATCGTTTATATTGTATTCAACGAGAATGGATGAATGGCTGCGATTGTGGCTCTGGTTTATGCCGATAGGGCCCGGATCCGTGGGGGCCCTGTCCACACTGAGGATACCCCGGGCCAGGGCGTAATCTGCAGGCATCGCCACATTGGTAATCTGGGCCCATGCTTGGTTCACCTCCAATGGCGAGATCCAAGGCGGGTATGCGCACTCGGTATACACGGGGGAACACTCCACACTGGGCGCCCGGGTGCCCCACTTTGGACGCCATGCGCATGCCCCCCCCCCCTGCACAAGTATTTCAGAAGGGGGGGTGTTATTGTGCTGCAAGTGGGGCTTCTTGCGGCCGGGGGTCATCTGGGCGCCACCCCCTGCACAGCAACCCCACTTCCGTTTGGCGCCCAAACAGGGCAATGCTGCTGCTTTTGATCAGGCACTCATCAAATCCACCGACAGAGCCTTGATGTGAGCAGCTGAAGCGCCGTTTCTGCTCTCCCCGTATGCCCGTGCCACCGCTCAACACACCAACGCACCCACGTGCCACGCCTCCCAACCACCCCCTCAAATTCCTCGTCAGCCTCCTGCACATGCAACAACAGCGTTGGGGGGGTTGGGACGCTTCGCGTGAGCTGACGAGCCAGGCCAGGCTAGGCCGCAGCAGTTGCACCAGTGGAGGGATGGCACCAGCAGCAGCGACGGTGTTTGCGTTGAGAAGTCCACTACGCCAATGCAACAGTACCTACAGGACCCTGGCGATTGTGGCCACACGGGGACCAGCCCCACCCAAATCCCAACGTCTGATCCGCGCAAGTGAATGTGGTCATAACGTCTGAGACAGTCCGGGGTGCGCCTCAGGCGGTGGTAGGCGCCTGAGGCGGTCGGTGTGGCGCCTGAGGCGGTTGGGATCACGCCCAAGGCGACGCCCGAGGCGATCGTGGGTGCGCCTCGGGCGGCGCCTCAGGCGGTCAGAGGGCCTGAGGCGCCGCCTGATCCGCGCCATGGAATGGGACGCCTGAGGCGCCGCCTCAGGCGTTGTGAATGTGGTAGGGACGGGGGCCAGGGCGCTCGGTGCTGTCTCCTTGCAGGCACTGAGGATGGCGAAGACAGCAACCGACGACCTGGCAACAGCCTGCAGCGCCAGCGCACGACGGTGTCGGCCGCGGCAACAGACGTCACGGTGAAGAGCACACGCAGCACGCCGCCCGTCGCGGCTCCACACAAATGCCCCCGACAGCAGGTGCGGTGTGGAGGAACGACGCTGACACGACGTCGCCACCAGCCGGCTCGTCTGAGCGGCCAGTTGCGCTGTGGATGCATGTTTGAGAAACGGGCAGGCAGGCTCATGCCGGCCAAACGGGCACGCAGGCTCACGCAAGCTCAAACCGGCAGGCAGGCTCACGCAGGCTCAAACGGGCACGCAGGCTCACGCAGGCCCACGCAGGTTCAAACGGGCAGTCAGGCTCACACAGGCTCAAACGGGCAGTCAGGCTCACGCAGGCTCAAACGGGCAGGCAGGCTCCTGCAGGCTCAAACAGGCACGCTGGCTCACACAGGCCCATGCAGGTTTAAACGGGCAGGCAGGCTCATGCAGGTTCAAACGGGCAGGCAGGCTCATGCAGGTTCAAACGGGCAGGCAGGCTCACGCAGGCTCAAACCGGCAGGCAGACTCACGCAGGCTCAAACAGGCACACTGGCTCACACAGGCCCATGCAGGTTCAAACGGGCAGGCAGGCTCATGCAGGCTCAAACGGGCATGCAGGCTCACGCAGGCTCAAATGGGCAGGCAGGCTCACGCAGGCTCAAACGGGCAGGCAGGCTCGCGCAGGCTCAAACGGGCAGGCAGGCTCACGCAGGCTCAAACGGGCACGCAGGCTCACGCATGCTCCAACCGGCAGGCAGGCTCACGCCGGCCTCGGCGTCCCCAGCTGTCCACCGTGCCAGGCAAGACCAGGGACATGACCCCACCTGCCTGGCTCGGGATGTGTGGCCCAATGCCTCAGGGGGCCTGTTGCCTCTTGCTTCCCAGCCTGCGACTCACAGTTTGGGTCACAGTTTTGGTCACAGTTTGGGTCAGTCAGCGTCCCAAACTGCAACTACCGTGGCGAGCAATTACTTCACGGCACAGTTCACGGCAGGGTTTCGTGAACTTGGCACCCGTGGAGCAGGGCCTGGGGCTGAAGGCGCTGTGGAATCTGTGCCTTTAGAAAGCTGGAAACTGCCATTTTGCCTGTCGCGAACTACATTGAACGTTAAGTACATTGATCCCTACGGTGCGGAAGCCAGACTCTGAGAGGCAGCTGCAGGTGTGAACTTCCTGCAGGTGTGAACTTCCTCCCACCTGCTTGGTGCCCGCCACTACGTGGTTGACGCTACCGTGGGCTACTTTTGTAGCTTGAGCTTTTGGTGGGCCTCGTGCCTGCTCTCCTAAGTCCCGCTGGAGCTTCGGAACCAAACGTGTGAACGCCGGCAGTGGATTGTAAACTCTCATCATCATCGACTCGACTCCACCGCAGAAAATACCGAGCCCCGACCAAGGTTAAACCAACCTCCACCTCTGATTCGCGTCACACTCAGGTCCATGGTGCTTCGCACAGCCAACACAGTGCGGAGGCCCCCGCTCAGCACTCTTCTGCACTGCGCACTCGCACCCAGGGTGCATACCTCCCCCCCCCCACACACACACACCACCATCACCACGCACACCACAAACACACACACACAGTCAGAGTTCACATGCACATCGCCCAAAGCAGCGCCGTTCGATGAGAACGACACACACACGCACGCGCGCGCACACACACACACATAAGGCACGGCAGTACACCGTACACGTGGGCCCGTATACCGTAGAATACCGTATAACGTATACCGTATACAAGGGTATACGTGTATACCCTTGATTCCTTGATCCGATTGAGGCGGGAACGGTGGACTCAGATGTCTGATGACATGATGGGCATCACAAATCCACTCTCACAAGCTGACCATGCTATGTTTGGTTTAGAGGAAACACACAACTAGGTTGTTCTCACTGCATGGCAGCCGCAGCGACCCTGCGCCCCATGCAAACACCATAATCTTCCCTCCGCCCCATGCTGCATCCAAGCATTGTTCTGGATAGCCCTTGTCATTAGCTGTTCAATGCAAGTCGAATTGTCAAAACCCATGCAGTTTCAAGGGAGCTGGAGCATTTACGCCTTTTACTTGCCGTCCGAAAATTGCTGTATACGGTATTTATACCGTAACGGTATAAATACCGTATACCGGTATGTATATACGGTTTACCATGTATATACGGTTTACCATGTTAAGTTCATAAGCTCTTCGCCAGGGGCTCCCGCCCTGGCGCCGCTTGATGGCGGACAACCGGGACAACTGCGCTTGGTACTGGGCGGCTGAAAATCTGGAAATTTACCCTGAGCGGCTGTGACGCACAGCGCTACTGATGAACTGGTCCTGATGGGGCGAGGCTATGTGGCAGATGGGGCAGCGGTACGATGGAGAGCACGATGCACGATGGCGAGAATTGCGGCGAGCATGCACCCCCTCTCACAACGATCGGAACTCAACCAGATTGCGGCTCCTAATGGTTTACTGTGCCTGGATGGAAGAGAGAGACGGATGGCGAGAAATTGAGAAACATGGGAAGCGAGGCACATGCGGCTAGGCTTTGTGAGGAGGTTGTGGCGCAGGGGTTCCCTGCCCCAAGGCGCAGATTATAGATGGCGCAGCAATCAATACACTAGCCGTGCGGCATGGGCGAGGCGAGGCCCCACCAGCGGGCGGGCACCATAATGGAGATGGCGGCTAAGAACGAGGAATGCGGCTACCGGGGATGAGGCTACGGGTTATGCATGCCAGGGGACGGCGGACAAGGCTAATGCGTCATGGCGCATGGGTAAAGAACGGGGAATGAGGCTACGGGAGCTGGCGGGCGCGGCGCGCGCACGGCGCGCGCGGCGCATGGGGGTTGCATGGCGGCGCTCTGCGCGTGCATGCATGGAGGAGATTGCTGGCGGGCATGGAGGAGATTGCTCGCGGGCGTGGAGGAGATTGCAGGCGGCAGCATGGAAGCGGATGGCGAGAAATTGAGAAACATGGGAAGCGAGGCACATGCGGCTAGGCTTTGTGAGGAGGTTGTGGCGCAGGGGTTCCCTGCCCCAAGGCGCAGATTATAGATGGCGCAGCACATGCGGCTAGGCTTTGCGAGGAGGTTGCGGCGCAGGGGTTCCCTGCCCCAAGGCGCAGATTATTAGATGGCGACGCGATCGATGCACCAGCCGTGCGGCATGGGGCGAGGCGAGGCCCCACCAGCGGGCTGGCACCATAATGGAGATGGCGGTTAAGAACGGGGAATGAGGCTACAGGGAGAGGATACGGGTTACAGATGCCAAAGGGGACGGCGGAACAAGGATCAGCCATAGGTGTCACGGGGAATGGCTAAAGAACGGGAATGCGGCGAGTGGTACGGGTGCTGGCGCGCATGGAGCGCGGCGCGGCGCATGGAGATCGCATGGCGGCGCCCATGCATGGACGAGATTGCTGGCGGGCATACAGGAGATTGCTGGCGGGCATGGAGGAGATTGCTGGAGCCAATGGCGGCGGCGGGACTAGTAGTAGAACACAGGCGCACACCAAAAATGCGTTGCTGTTACTACCTGGGTGGTATAGGGTGGATCTGGGGGCCCAGTGTCCTGTCTAGGTCCAGTGCGTGCGCGCGTGTGGGGGTTTACCCTCACCCCTACCAGGTAGCCAGCCAGTTTCCCACTGAAACTGAGTTTAAGGTGTCGGGCGCTAGCGCCGACACCGGTCTTATACATCATTACTGGTGTCACACAGACTGTAAGATCCATCATCATCATACGGTGTATATACGGTATACGTATAACGTGCCGCGCCCTACACACACACACACACACACACACACCAAAGATTTCCTTGGGGTCAGCGAACCTTTCCATTTTCCCGAAGAGGGTAGGGATTTAGGCACCCCGAAGAATAGCCTCAAAAGGTGCGAAAATCGCCGATTTCACACTTTTGCCCCGCAAAATCGCTCTGCACGTCGTTTTTGCCGAACGCACCCTCCCCATAAACATCATTGGCGCGGACACGGTTTTTTCGTTTCCCGATCGGGAAGGAAACCCCTGGCACACACGCACACACCAGGTCTTCCCCCTGTAGCCCCCCCTCCCCTTTCCATGCTTCACAAAGACATACAATACAATAAAAAAATACAACACAATACAAATGTAATTTGGTTCGTGGTTTTGGTAGGTGTGGTGTGGGGAAGAAAGGGAAGAAGAGTGAGACCAGGGGGCGGACACGACACGACATACCCAGGCCTGTGGTCAATATCAATCACTAGAAGGATATCCGGGTTCTAACGAGACCCGTAGGACAGACTCAGCCGCGTGCAGAGTCGTCGAGGCAGAGTCGACGAGTAGAGTGATTTAGCCCGGCGGTGCTTTCGCCCCCTCTGGAAAGGACCCTCCCACAGTTACCAGCAGGTCCAAGCTGCTGCTTTCTGCTTACAGGCCCCAGCGAGCCGTCCAGCATATAGGAGGTAGCAGCCGAGAAGTCTTGGACTTGACAGCTCCATGACGCCGCGTCCCAAGCGCATGGGATCTCCTTCAAGAGGGGGACGCATTCCTGTGTCGTCCACGTCAGCTCTCCTACTCCTGGCGCTCGTGTTTTCTGGGCACGGCCAACATGGGTCCATGTGGCCATGCAGCAACCTGGGTGTGCGCCTTGCGGGCGCCTCAGAGCTGCCTCCTGCTTATAAAGAAGGGCTGCTGCAGCGGCTGAAAATCCAGCCGCTGCGCCTGGGCGGGCAGCAGCAGCAGGGCGAGGTGGGAAGGCGTGTGTGCGCTCGCGTGCGTGCGTGTGCGTGGGCACGCAACAACCTGTCGCATCCCCCCCCCCGAACAGAAACACACATGCGCACACACGCACACACACACACGCACACACACACACACACACACCTCGGCCCCCACCCCACTCCCCCACCGCAGGCGCCCAGCACATCGCGCAGGACACTGGCAGCAACGGGCCCCCGCCCGGTCCGCATCCTGCCAGAGTACCAGCTGCCGGTAGACATGGCGCCCGAGACTGCGTCGCTCATCAGGAAGGTCGTTGACGCGGCTGTGCTGACTCTGCAGGGCTACGTTCAGGTGCGTAACATTTGCAGGCGCTACCGTGGGCTACTGTAGCTTTGGCCTTTGGGCAGGCCTTGGGCAGGCCTTTGGGAAGGCATTGGGCCTGCTCTCTCAGTCCTGCTGGAGCTATGGAACCTAACGTGTGACCGCCGGTAGTGGATTGTGAACTCTTGTCATCATTAAGGAGTTGGAACATCGGCCAACACTTCCTTCTAGTCCCAGTACCACCGCCTCGACCCGAGTCCAGTTCTGGCCCTGAATCACGTGAGGGGCGGTAGCCACCAGCCGGTTTCCTGGAGAAGTTCTAGAGCAATAAGGAGTGCTACTACATAGTAGTGGATATGGCATATGCGACGCCTCCAAAATGGATCCATATGCCTTGTTTCACGTCCGAACTTTTGTCTTCCCCCACCATCTCCCCAGTTGACTGACCACTTGCCTGCCTGCCTCGCCTGCCTGCCTTGTCTCAGGTCCGCACCCCGGTCGGCTCAGGCGGCCTCCTCGCGATGCCCTCGTGGGTCTCGTCTGGGCGGTGCACCATGTGACCGACCTGCCTGCCTCGCCTGCCTGCCTTGCACCAGGTCCGCACCCCCGTCGGCAGTGACGGCTCCTGCTCTCGCCACGACGACTCCCCATGTGGCCGACCTGCCTGCCTCGAACTCCGCCTGCCTTGTTTCAGGTTCCCCCTGCCTTGTCTCATCTCACCATCTCCCCAGTTGTTGACCACATGCCTGCCTGCCTCGACCCCCTGCCTTGTTCTGGTCTGCACGCCCGTCAGCTCGGGCGGCCTCCGCGCGATGCCCTCGTGGGTGTCGTCCCGCCGACTCCCCATGTGACCAACCTGCCTGCATCGCCTGCCCTGCCTTGCACCAGGTCCGCACCCCGGTCGGCTCAGGCGGCCTCCTTGCGGTGCCCTCGTGGATCTCGTCCCGCCGACTCCCCATGTGGCTGACCGCTTACGTGCCTGCTTCGCCTGCCCGCCTTGGTTCAGGTCATAACCCGTCGACAGCGGCGTCTTCTGCGCGATGCCCTCGCGGGTCTTGTCCCGCCGACTCCCCATGTGACCAACCTGCCTGCCTCGCCTGCCCTGCCTTGCACCAGGTCCGCACCCCGGTCGGCTCAGGCGGCCTCCTTGCGGTGCTCTCGTGGATCTCGTCCCGCCGACTCCCCATGTGGCTGACCGCTTACGTGCCTGCTTCGCCTGCCTGCCTTGCTTCAGGTCATAACCCGTCGACAGCGGCGGCTTCCGTGCGATGCCCTCGTGGGTCTCGTCCCGCCGACTCCCCATGTGACCAACCTGCCTGCCTCGCCTGCCCTGCCTTGTACCAGGTCCGCACCCCGGTCGGCTCAGGCGGCCTCCTCGCGATGCCCTCGTGGGTCTCGGCTGGGCGGTGCTCCGAGATCAGGGCGTCGGGCGTGTCCACGACGTGCGCGGCGCCGGGGCTCTCGCCCGCGTTCGACGCCGGGCTGCCTGAGAGCGATATCAGGTGGGCCGAAAGAAACAAAAAACTAAGAAAACAAAAAAAGAAATATACATTGGGCGTTAAACCCTAAAAAAACAATTAATTATTTCAGCCGAGAAAAACTTATGGCGGTCTACCACCCAATCGAGGAAGCACTGATCGACGCGGGGCTGCCAGAGAGCGATGTCAGGTGGGCGCGTTTTCTTGCCTTCCCTCACTTTGCCCTCAACTGCATCCAAGGCAATGGTCACCTTGGGTTTAGTTCTTTGGGATTTGGGTTTCTGAAGGCAGGTGTACGGCGTAGAGTCTACGTACGACTCCGGGCTGCCTGAGAGCGATATCAGGTGGGCGCGTCGCTTGCCATCCCTCTACCCTTAACCGCATCCAAGGCAATGGTCACCTCGGGTATTTCTTTGGGATTTGGGCAGGGTACATGAACCTTGGAGGCAGGGTGGGGATATTTGGGGGTACATCCTGAAGGCAGGATGTATGTTGCAGTGGTGTCATTAAGGAAACCAAGAATGTCCTGTTTGCCCCGCAACATAGGAGGGAACATGCCGAATTGCCCCGGAAATGGCGTTTTCTCGCAGAAAGTGTGAAAATCGTCGATTTCACACTGTTCGGAGCGAATTTCCCGCGATTCACCCCGCAATCACCCCCCAGATTGCCCAGTTTGCCCCCGCTGCGGGGGCGCAAATGACACCACTGGTAGTGTTGTGTTGTGTTGTGTTTGACGCGGGGCTGTCTGAGAGCGACACCAGGTGGGTGCGTCGCCATTCTTTTTCGCGCACTCAAAATGTATTTGGTTGACAGGGTTGGTAGGGTAGGGGTTACCGTAGTACCGCTTTGCCTTGCCTCCACTTTTATAAAGGGGTTGATTGTTTAGAACTTCGGTGCCTTGCCGCGGGATTTGGGGGGGATTTTCCCTGTTTTGACGTCACTTTTGGCGTTTTTTTGACTTTTTCAGCGTTTTATCTTAGAAATCGACCTTGCCGCGACGTTTTTCGAAGTATTTAATCGGCAAGGCAAAGTGGTACTACGGTAGTTTGAGGGTGTGCTGCCGGACAGCGGCATCAGTTGGATGCGTTCGCTTGTCTTTACAACCACATGCCAGTGTTTCAATGTGCCCCCCTCCCCCCTCCCTCTCCGTGGCATCACCATCACAACTCACTCTCCACACACACACACACACACACACACACTGCAGGGCGCCTGTTTGCGGCCCTGCGCGTATCAACGCATCACACGTTATGGTGAGTGGTCTGGAAGGCTTTGGGATGCCCAGCCAGAGCTAGGTGGCGGTGTTGGGGCGAACGTGGTGGTGCTCTGGGGGTGCTCCGGGGGTGCTTTGATGGTGCTCTGATGGTGAGTAGACTAGATGGCTTTGGGAGAGCTAGGGCGATGGTGCTCTGACGGGGCCCTGCTCGGATTGGTGCTCTGACGGGGCCCTGACGGTGCTCTAGTGGTCTTATGATGGTTCCCTGGTGGGTCTCTGAGGTTGCTCTGATGGGGCCCTGGTGGTGCTCTGGCGGTGCTCTGGCGGTGCTCTGACGGCGCTTTGACTGTGCTCCGATGGTGCTCTGATGGTGCTCTGACGTTGCTCCGATGACGCACCGACCGCGCTATGCTAGTGCTCTGGTGATGCTCTGATGGTCGCCGCGTCACCCCATGGGACGCGGGCCCACCCAGCCGGGGGTGGCCATCGCCTGACCCTTTATTGCCCATCCACCTGTCCTCACCCCCCTCACCCCACAGTCGGCCTCGTGCTTTGACGGACGCGTGATCGTGGACTCCTCGTGTTCGACAAGCGCGGCGGGCCAGGGGGGCGTGCTCACCGATCTTTATGTGTGAGTGCCCCCGATGCGCACCACCACCCACCCCTGCCCGAGGTGTTAGTGTGGATGGTGATCGTGGATATTGTGCACCCCTGCCCGAGGTGTTAGTGTGAATAGTGATCGTGGGTTCCCTCCTGTTTGACGAGTGCGGCTGGAACGCCCGGGGGCGTGCTTACCGACCTCTATTTGTGGGTACATCACCGCCGCGCAGTACTGTTGCGCGCCCTCGACCACCGCATTTGCGCTGCCATGCATGTGATTCGAGTGACCGCCGTCGCCGCCCACCGCCCCATCATGCGTGCACTGAACAAAGCCCCCCCCCCTGCCTCTTCCCCTCTCCCCCTCGCAGTTACATCACCGCCGCGCAGTACTATTGCGCACCCTCGACCGCCGCATTTGCGCTGCCGTGCATGTTTGCGAGTGACCGGCGCCCAATCATGGGCACGATCAACCTGTGCAATAACGTTGTCGACGCTGCGGCGCCGGACAAGATGCTCGCCGTCGTTATCCACGAGATGCTGCACGTTCTGGTGGGTGGGTGGCCGTCTTGTATGTTTTGTGGTGGGCTCTCTCTGCTTTGTCAAGGTAGAAATTACGCTGGAGTGTTCAGTCCAGTAGTTTTAGAGCAGGCACGGTCAACGGTGTCGACGCTGGGGCGCCGGACAAGATGTTCGCCGTCGTTATCCACGAGATGCTGCACCTGCTGGTGGGTGGTCGCTTGGTGTCACTCGCTCTGTTGGTGTGTTATTCGAGCAAGTATCGATCAGGATTTGCTATCAAATGAGGTGATCACCTCACTTGTCAGCCGACATGATGCTCGCCGTCGTTATCCACAAGATGCTGCATGTGCTGGTGAGTCGCTGTCTGTCTTTCTGTCTGTCTGTCTTTCTGTTGTCTTTCGCTTTTTTGAATGGGCTTGATTCAGGTCAGTACGCTTTAGAGCGCTTGTCAAGATGCTCGCGGTCGTGGCCCACGAGATGTTGCACGTGCTGGTGAAAAGCTGTCTGTCTGCCTGTCTTGTCTTTTTTCTATTGTCTTCTGTTGTCTTTCTGTTGTTTTGAATGGGCTTGAATCAGGCCAATACGCTTTATAGCGCATGTCGAGATGCTCACGGTCGTCATCCACGAGATGTTGCACGTGCTGACGGGTAGCTGTCTGTCTATCTGCCTGTCTGCCTGTCTGCCTGCCTGCCTTCTGTTGTCTTTCTCTTGTTTTGAATGGGCTTGAACCAGGCCAGGACGCTTTCGAGCGCATGTCGAGATGCTCGCGGTCGTTATCCACGAGATGTTGCACGTGCTGGTGGGTAGCTGTCCATCTGCCTGTCTTTCTGTTGTCTTCTGTTTTCTTCTGTTGTCTTTCTCTTGTTTTGAATGGACTTGAATCAGGCCAGGACGCTTCAGAGCGTTTGACACGCTGCTTGCTGTCGTTATCCTCGAGATGCTGCACGTGCTGGTGGGTAGCTGTCTGTCTTTCTATTGTTGTCTGTTGTCTGTCTGTTGTCTTTCTCTTGTTTTGAGTGGACTTGAATCAGGCCAGTATGCTTTAGAGCGCATGACAAGGTGTTCGCGGTCGTGGCCCACGAGATGTTGCACGTGCTGGTGGCTTGCGGGGCGCAACCCTCTCTCTACTCATCGTTCTCTCTCTCTCTCCCTCTTCTCTCGCTGCTCCCTATCTCTTTAACATTTGTTAGCAGGGGAAGGCTCGCAGTGTGGACCGTGTCGCCCGTTCGGACGTCCCAAAACGAGAACCAAACCCAGGGTTTCTCGGGGGGCCGAGGAGCCGTGGCCCAAATCGGATGCTGTCTAGGGAGGGGAACAGGCGGGCGGCGTCTGGGCGGCGGGGGCGGGGCGAAAGACTCGTTTTTTCGAAAGATTATAGCGTCATACGCCGACGTGGCGTGCATCGCCCTTCAGCGAACGCACGTGGCGGCTGAAGACGTCTCAAGGGCCTTGCGAGGCCTTGCAAAGGAGCACAGGGGGGCCTGGCTCGGGGTAGTGCGAGGGGAGGGGAGGAGGGTCCCGCAAGGCGACGGAAATCCTGCTCGTATCTAATCATATCTCCAACAGCCTTCCGAGACGTGGATTGCATGTCGTCGAGGCGGAAAAGGATGACAAATGACACTACTGGTTCTCTCTCTTGTTCTCTCTCGCGAGCGTGCGCGACTCTTACTGTCGGTGCTTTTAACGGCTGTAGCCAGGCTTTTAAATGTGTACGCGACTAGACAAGATAGGGCGCCGGACAAGATGCTGGTTGTCGCGACCCAGGAGCTGCTGAACTCGTGTCTCTCCCGTGATGGCATCTCTCGCTCCTGGCGCGTCAAGTATAAAATGACCGAGCGAGCGCCCAATGCGATGCTACCGACGGACCTCTAACCAGGCCTGTGCACCAGTGGTTCCGTCCAGGATCTTGGAATAATGCTGGCTCAACCCGGGCCGCACGCTGAGTTCGCCAATCTCAACCCGATGGAGGCGAATTTTTGCGGGAAATTTGTGAAAATGTCGATTTTCACACTTTTTCGAGTCTTCGCGAAATCTCAACCCGAAATTGCACTTTGTGGTTGCGGGGTGGCCAGCGGACTTCTTACCAGGCATGTGCACGTACGCGGCCGACTGACCCTCCCCCAGCCCTCAAACCCCGTTTTGAGGCCCCGTGCCACCCCCGCCCGCAGGGCCTCACATCCGACATGTTTGGTTCCTTCATCGATGGGTCCACCGGCAGCCAATGGGGCCTCTCCACCCCAACCCCCTCCCCCTCGCCCTCTCAACCCTCGATCCTGACCCCACCCCCACCCCACCCCAACACACAGGGCATTACCTCCGACAGGTTTGGTTCCTTCATCGACGGGTCCACCCGGGGGGGGGCCTCTCGCCGTCGATTTCTCCCTCCCCCCTCGCCGCATCCGTGCCCTTCACCCCACACACACAGGGCATTACCTGACATGTTTAGTTCCTTCATCGAGGGGTCCACCGGCGCCCAGGGGGGCCTCTCGCCCTGGATTCCTCCCCACCACCACCTTATCCGTGCCCCCCCCCCCCACACCCCACACACCCCACACACACACACAAACAGGGCATTACCTCCAACATGTTTGGTTCCTTGATCGACGGGTCCCCCCGGGGGGAGCCTCTCGCCCTCGATTCCTTCTTCCCCCCCCCTCCCCTTCCCTCATCCGTGCCCCCCCCCTCTCCCTCACTCCCTCACAGGGCATCACATCCGACATGTTTGGTTCCTTCATTGATGGGTCCACCGGCAGCCAGTGGGGCCTCTCCAAAGTTGTCGCGACCGTGCCCTCCAGCCCCAGCCCTTCGCTGCGCTCTAACTACCAGATGATCATCACGCCGACTGTCGTGCGCGAGGTGTGTGTCAACTCTCACTGTCTGTCTGACTCTCTCTCTCTGTCTGCCTCTCCTATCTCTCTCCCTGTCTCTGTCTCTCCTCTCTCTCTCTCTCTCTCCTCTCTCTCGCTATATATATGTCTTTCCTCTATCTTTCTCTCTCTTTGAATACTTGCGCTGCGCTCCAACTACCACCAGATGATCACAACACCGACTGTCATGCGCGAGGTGCGTGTGAAATGTGTCTCAGTCTCTCTCTCTCTCTCTCTGTCTCTTGTCTCTCTCGCTTTGTATATGTCACTCTTTGTCTCTCTTTGAATATTTTCGAAGGATTACCCGTCCTGCATTTTTCGAAATACCCTCTTTGCCACTAAATTCATCATTCGACAGCTGAGAGCCACAGCCACACAATCGCCGACAGCCACGCGACGTTCATGTTCAGCCACGCAGCGACACACACTCACATCAGAGACAGACACACAGAGGCCACGCAAGACAAGGTGGAAGCGACAAAGCAGCGACAAGGCAGCGACGCGTGACGCAGGAGCGTCAGTTCGGCCGCCGCCGCCGCGCTATCCCCACACTCCCCAGTGCACCCCCTGGGAGGCCTCCGACCTCGGTGTTCAGAACGTGCATGGTGTGTAGGGGTCGCAACCTACTCGTATCGTAGCCTTCGTTTGGAGTCGATTGGAACATGTCGATGTCGCACCCACACTACACAGGTCACACTAAATGCTCCCACTCCCTCTCTCTCTCTCTCTCTCTCTGTTTCTGTCTCTCTCTTCAAGCCCAGCTCCCTAGGCGGACACCCAAATCAAGCAAGCGGCCCACCAAGCGACAGAATAAATCGAGTGATCCTTCGCATAATATTTGCTGCGCTCCAACTACCAGATGATCATAACGCCGACTGCCGTGCGCGAGGTGTGTGTGAAATGTGTCTCAGTCTCTCTCTCTCTCTCTTTCTCTCTCTCCCTGTCTCTGTCTCTCCTCTCTCTCTGCTCTCTCTCGCTATGGGTATGTCTCTCTTTCTCTCTCTCGCTCTTTGAATACTTGTGCTGCGCTTCAACTACCACCAGATGATCATCACAACGACTGTCGTGTGCGAGATAAGTGTACATCTACCTCTGTCCCTCTCTCTCTTGTTTGCTCCTCCCTCTCTCTCTCTCTCTCTCCCCCCGTCTATGTCTATGTCTCTCCTCTCTCTCCTCTCTCCTCTCTCTGTCTCTCTCTCCTCCCTCTTTCTCTCTCTCGCTCTTTGAATACTTGCGCTCCGCTCCAACTACTACCAGATGTTCATCACGCCGACTGCCGCGCGCGAGGTGCGTGTCTCCCCTTTTTCTCTCTCTGTTTCTCTCGTCTGCTCCTCTCTCTGTCTCTGCCTCTTTTCTCTCCTCTCTCTCTCTCTCTGTGCCTCTCTGTCTCTCTCTCTCGTGTCCCCCTCTTCTCTCTCTTCCTCTCCCTCTTCCCTCTCTCTCTTCCTCTTTCCCTCGTTTATTGTGTACCAGTGCACCTGACGAGAGGTGGTCTGTGTCGACCCCAACCCTCCCCTGCACTGCGCACCAGCCATAACGGGTCTGGGTAACACTCATACCCCCCCAGACGCCCCCCCTCTCATATTCAGGTGTGCGTGCTCCTCCCTCGCTGGCGCCATCCCGCTCTTTCCGAACGCCCAAACACACAGAGAGAGAGAGAGAGAGATCGTTACAGAGAACTCTGCACGGCAGACCTAGATAGGCTGTTTCTGGTCATCAATTGAGGAGATTCCGTTTGAAGGCGGGAGACCAACCGTGCGCCAGCAAGAGGTTGAACAACCTCATTCGTAAAGCAGCGGGGGAAAGGGACAGTGGCGGGTCATTGACGGCTGTGTTCGTCAATCCGCCTCGACTGAATTTAAACTAGGCGTCGGTAGAAGGACTTCCACAGTTGTGGAAATCATGCTAAGATGATCCACTCGGTGGTGACTCGCTCGGCAAACTCGGGGCGCTCGGGGATGTCGCGTGTGAAGTTGAAGAGATGGATGTTTGCGGAGGGCGTAGAACGTGACGGAGTGGGCGCAAAAGTCACCGGCGTGAGCCGGAAGAAGGTGATGGCGCCGCCGGCATAGAGCGAAGTCGTGTCCGAACAGCGGTAGTCGTGCAAGTGGGAGGCAGTGGGAGGGAGGCAGCGGGAGGGTAGTCGGAGGGAGAGGGTGAGGGCGGGGGAGGGTTAGGAGGGGCGGGGGGCACAGGATGGGGTGGGGTGCAGTGGGGATGGAGGGGTGGAAGACACGAGAAGGGAGGGAGGAGAGGGGAGAGAGGAGGGAGCCACACTGTGGCCCGGCCACATGACGCATACACAGGCGCTGGTAGCATGGGGGGGGGTGCATTGGGTGCATGTGCGCGCATCGGGCGCATGGGGAGGGGCAACTCCATGTGACGAGCATGGGTGTATGGAGGTCGACGGGGCAGCAGTGGGATAAGCGGTGGGTCTCTTGAGGTGGGGCGTGTGGTCGAATGAACGACTGGGCGGTTGGCGGTGGGCAGGACGGTGGCGGCTGGAGGAACTCGGTAGCTCAAGTTGAGCGCTGGCTCGGGCCGCATGGCGGTCGAAGTGATGGCACTGAGATACCTGGGCTCCGTTGAAACACACACACACACACACACACACATCAATGCTGCCCCCCCCCCTGCCCCTCCCCCCCTCCCTCCTCCCCCATTGATAGGTCTGCGATGAGTTTGGCTGCTCCTCCCTCGCTGGCGCCATCTCTCTCTCTGAATGCCCAAACACACACACATTTATGCTGCCCCCCCCTGCCCCTCCCCCCCTCCCTCCCCCCCCCGATTTATAGGTTCGCGATCAGTTTGGCTGCCCCTCCCTCGCTGGCGCTATCCTCGAGGACCAGGGCGGCTCCGGATCAATGAACAGTCACTGGGAGCACGAGCTCTTCCAGGTGCGCGTGTGTGTGTGTGTGTGTGCATGTGTGTGCGTGTGTATGTGTGTGTGTGTTAGGGGGGGGGTCAATGAACAGCGACTGGGAGCACGAGCTCTTTCAGGTGGGCAGGCGAGACCGTGATTTGGGAGGGGGGGGAGGTGTCTGTATGTCTGTGTGTGTGTCCAACTAGCGCTCATTGCTGGGTGTTTGCAAGCAAACCAACTCAAGATGCAAGGTGTGGCCACAAGGGACACGCACGCACACGCACGTGGCACACACACACACACACGCACACGCACGCACACGCATGCACACACACACTATCACGCACGCACGCACAGGTCAAGAATGACACGTACGTGCCCGCGGACAGTGTCTCCTCCTCCCTAACACACACACAAACACCCCACACACGCGCACGCACACACACACACACACATGTCCCCCCCACACCCACACGCACACGCACAACACAAACACCCCACACACACGCACACACACACACACAGGGAGACATCATGACCCCGACTGCACCCGCCGACGGCGGCCAGCGCCGCATCTCGCGCGTGACGCTCGCACTTGTCGAGGACTCTGGCTGGTGGGTTGGGCACACACACACACGCACACATGCATACACACACACACCTGTGCGTGCGCATGCACGCGCGCATGCGCGCGCGCACATATGTGCTGACACTTATCGAGGGAACTGGCTGGTATGTTGGGATTGCGCACGCGCGCACGCACATGCTCACACGCACACACACACACGCGCGTGTGCACACGCGCACGCACATGCGCTCGCACTTGTCGAGGGCTCTGGCTGGTGCGTTGGGATTGCGCATGCGCGCGCACACACACACACACACACACGTGTGCACACTCACACACGCACGCGTGCGCACGCGCATGCACGCGCATACACTCGCACGTGTCGAGGGCTCTGGCTGGTGCGTTGGGATTGCGCACGCGCGCGCACACACACACACACGTGCACACACACACGTGTGCACACTCACACACACACGTGTGCACACGCGCATGCGCGCGCATACACTAGCACTTGTCGAGGGAACTGACTGGTACGTTGGGATTGCGCACGCGCGCGCGTGCACACACACACGCAAGCGCGCACACATGCACATACGCTCGCGCTTGCCAAGGACTCTGGCTGGTCCGTTGGGACCGCGCACGCTCGCACACACACACACACACGTGCACACACAAACGTGCTCACATACACGTGCAAACATACACGCACACACACGCGCGCGCACACACGCGCATACACTCGCACTTGTCGAGGACTCTGGCTGGTCCGTTGGGATTGCGCACGCGCACACACACACACACACACACACACACACACGCGCGCGCGCACACATGCACATACACTCGCGCTTGCCAAGGACTCTGGCTGGTGCGTTAGGATTGCGCACGCGCGCGCGCGTGCACACACACACACAAGCGCACACGCGCACACACACTGACACACTTACACTTGCACACACTTGCACACACACACACACAAGCGCGCGCGCGCACACGTACACACTTGTCCTCGTAGGTACTATGGCAACTGGACTGCGGCGAGCCACCTCGAGTGGGGACGCAATGCGGGGTGTGGCCTGCCAACGCTCACGTGTGCGGCATATATGGACACGTTCTCCACGCAGGTAGGAGCAAGGCCTTGAAAATATAGGTTGTTACGGATATACATAGCAAGACTTTATAATGTAGTTAAAAGGGGGGGGGATTGCGTGCCTTTTCGGCCCTTCCTATGCGACGCCTCCACTTCCACCACAACCTCACCACACACACACACAAACACACATGCACATGTACACACACACACACACACACACACAAACACACACACGCAGCTCTTCTTCTGCGACGCCACAGACACGCTCTCACACTGCACGTTCGACGGGCGCTCGCACGATTTCTGCACGCACACACACACACACACACACACGCGATCAAACACACACGTGCAGCCCTTCTTCTGCGACACCGACACGCTCTCACACTGCACGTTCGACAGGCGCTCGCACGGCTTCTGCGCACACACACACACACACACACACACACACGCGCGCGCACACTCACACACGCTCACACACACACACACAATCACACACGCACACACACGTGCAGCCCTTCTTCTGCAACGCCGACACGCTCTCACACTGCACGTTCGACGGGCGCTCGCACGGCTTCTGCGCACACACACACACACACACGCACGCACGCACACACACACACACACACACACACGCTCACTGTAAAATCGACCACACACGCGCGCACCCACACACACGCTCACATACACACACACACACAATCACAATCACAATCACACACACACGCGCACGTGCAGCCCTTCTTCTGCGACGCCACCGACACGCTGTCACACTGCACGTTCGACGGACGCTCGCACGGCTTCTGCGCGCCCGCGTCGTCGTCAGGCTTTTCGCGCTGCGGGCTCATCAACACGCTGTCGCCAGCGGCCGGCGTGGCGCCTCGCTCGCGCTGTATCAGTGAGCAGTATTCGCAGAGCACGAGTGGACAGGTGGGAGAAGGAAAGAGAGAGGGAGACAGAGACGGGGAGAGAGGGACGGCTTTCTGCCACCAGGGATTCCTGGGTAGGTGAACACGCTGTCACATGCGGCCGGCGTCGCTCGCGCTGTATCAGCGAGCAGTATTCGCAGAGCACGAGCGGGCAGGTAAGAGCCGCGATGACATAGCCACGCATGCACGCGCGAGCTTTGTGCAGCCATGCGGAAGGGTGTGTGGGGGGGGGGGGGACTTCGTCGCTGCTCGGCCCTCGACTTTGCTCACGCCCGCCTCGAATATGCAGAGAGCAGAGCATCGCGTACCCTCTCCACGAACCCACAATATACACACGCGCAAGCGCACACACGCACAGGCACTCGCGCACACACACACGCACACACCATGCACACACGCAGATGGGTGTTGCCGCGTTTGGTTGGGCGACCTCCCCCACGAGCCGATGCCTCAAGACGCTGCTCCCGCTGCGGACGCCAGCTTTCACGCTCTCACAGGTGTGTGTTCGCGTGTGTGTGTGTGTGTATGTGTGTGTGTGTCTCTTCCAGACGCTACTGCCGCCGCGCACGCAGACTTTCATGCTCTCACAGGTATGTGTTCGTGAGTGTGTGCCTGTGTGTGTGTGAGTGTGTGTGTTGATGCAGCTGCACATGCCAGGTGTGGGATTTCTGCGTAAACTTCTGGGTGTGGGATGACCGGACCACCGCCAGACTTCATCCACACCCCCGCCACCTCATCACAGAGGGCTCCGCCCCCTACTGCTGGAACGCCGAGCGCGTGCTCCACTACCACTTCCACTCATAACTCCTTCCATACTCGACGGAATTCGATGAAAAGAGGCGCTCTGGAAAGCCCTCCACACACACACGGCACTGAAACTCCACGCCCCTCTTGCTCAACAGGGCTCCGCCCCCTACACAGCCTACTGCTGGAACGCCGAGTGCGGCGCCGACGAAGTGCTCCACTACCGCATCGACGGGGTGCTCGTGCCGTGCCCCGCTGGCACGACAATCCAGGTACGGTCTCGTCAAGGACGAGAGGGGAGAGAGAGAGGGCTGCGGGTCATGTGCGCCGTCAGCGTGTCAGAATCGCAACGGCGTGCTCTACTGCCTTACACTGCATTGGTGGGGTGCTCGTGCCATGCCCCGCGCGCACGACAATCCAGGTAGGTCTCGTCGAGGAATAGAGGGAGAGGGGGGGAGATGGGGGGAGAGGGGGAGAGAGAAAGAGGGCTGCAGGTACGCGGTGGCGTGAGCGTGTCAGAATCGCAACGGCGTACACTACTGCCGCATCGACGGTGTGCTCGTGCCGTGCCCCGCGGGCACGACAATCCAAGTAGGGGCGCAACCTTGTTGTGTCTAGTTTGGGGGAGGAGAGAGAGGAGTCTGTGCCTAAGCTGGGGGGGGCTATGGTGAAATGTGGCATGGGTTGAATCAACACGCTAAACAACACGCCCACACCCGCGCCCCCCTCACACTCGCAAGCAGCGACTTTCACACACACACACACACGCACACGCACACACACATACGCTCACACACACACATACGCACACGCACACACACATACGCTCACACACACACACACGCACACACACGCAGCTCTCCAGCATCGACCCCAACATCCTCGCCGGAGCGGTCGTGTGCCCTGACGTGACAGACCGCGTGTGCTCGACGCTGCAGTGAGTGTGTGTGTGTGTGTTTGGGGTGCGGGAGGGGGGGGGGGTGAGAAACAGAGCCTCGAAGCTGTGCACCGCATCGGAGCTGGTGCTGACCGCCCTTGAGCCGCGCTCCCCTGCAACTCAGGTGCCCCGCTGGCTGCTCCCCGTCGGGTGGCGACTGCCTCGACGGCGCGTGCGCGTGCCGGCTCGGCTTTGTGGGAGCAGACTGCGGGACCGTTCTGCTGGGCCTCAACCTTGACTTCATGGGGCTCGGCACTGCGGACGGCGCGAGTGGGTCGGGCATCTCGCAGGCCCCGGACGGTGGGTGTTGATTTCGTCTGTGTGTTGTATCTATCTGTCCATCTGTATCTTTATTTCCGGCTGCCTGCCTGCCTGTCTGTCTGTCTCGTTGTTATTTTGTGGTTTGTTGCATGTGGCGCACCTTGCTCACAAGTCCGCCAGGTCTGCTTGGTTGTAGCACGTGTACGGATGCGCAGCGGGCGTGTGCGCCCTCTGATGCACCCTCTCACCCTCTCTCACACCCTCCCTCGCTCTCCATCTCTCCTTCACTCACTTGCAGGCAACAATTCCTCGTCCTCCGCCAAAGTCTCTTCCACCCTCTTTGCACCCTCCTCGTCGCCCCCCTACTCACCCCCCCCTCTGTACCCTACCTATCACTTACACACGCAGGCAGCAATTCCCCGTCCTCCGCCAAAGTCTCGTCGACCACCCTCCTCGTCGCAATCATCGTGGGCGTCGCGGTGCTCATTATAACGACCGGCGCGGTGGCCGTCGCCGTCGTGATGCACCGCAAGCGGTCGGCGCGACGCAAGGCGGCTGAGCAGGTAAAGAAAGATAGAGATGCTGATGGATACTACAGTCTGTGTGACACCAGAAATTCTGTATTGAGACCTGTGTCGGCGCTAGCGCCCGACACCTTAAATCAGTTCCAGGTTGAATCTGGATGGCTACCTGGTAGGGGTGGGGGTTAACCTCCACATGCGCACACGCACTGGGTCTAGACAGGGCAGGTAGAGAGAGGGAGGGAGATTTTCATGCCGCAAGGTTATGTGCTGTTCGTCAGTACAGTGGGAAAGTGGATGTGTGTGGCACCGTGCGATCGTTATGATGCACAAGCGGTCAGCGCGGCGCAAGGCGGCACAGCAGGTGAGGTCAGAGACAGAGAGAGGGAGACAGCAAGAGAGAGAGCAGGGGGGGGCACAGCCTGGGCTTTGCCATTTTGAGTGATGCTGTAGGGGGTGCGAAGAGATGTGCGGCTGTGACACCGTGGGGTTGTGGAGCACCGGAAGGGGTCAGCGCGGCGCAAGGCGGCTGAACAGGAGAGATCAGAGACAGAGAGAGAGGGAGACAGCAAGAGAGAGAGCAGGGGGGGGTACAGCCTGGGCTTTGCCATTTTGAGTGAGGCAGTAGGGGGTGCGAAGAGATGTGCGGCTGTGACACCGTGGGGTTGTGGAGCACCGGAAGCGGTCGGCGCGGCGCAAGGCGGCAGAGCAGGAGAGAGAGAGGGAGAGGGAGGTTGCAAGGGTATTCTGCCGGGCCATTCGGGGTGCGTAGTGGGGATGCGTAAGAGCAGTGTGGTTGCGACACCGTGGGACTGTGATGCACCGCAAGCGATCGGCAAGGCGGGTGAGCAGGTGTGTGTGTGAGAGAGCGCGAGGGGGGGGCTGCAGTCAGGGGGGCAGATTTGGGCAGATCTACGGCGTCATCACTGAGAGGACACTCACTGGACGTTGCGTTCAATGGTGACACCCACACGCGCTCGCGCTCGCACACACACACGGGGGCCTGATCCATACAGCCCAACAGCGCCACACCCCAAACCCCGAACCACACAAACACGCACACACCGCATTCACACGCGCTCTCGCACGCGCGCAGGCACACAAACACGCACACGCCGCACACACACACACACTCACACACACACACACGCACTCACGCACACAGGCGCGCATCTCGTCCGGGGGCTCCTCCGCCGCCGGCGGCATGCCCTACAACGGCCGGCCCAACGGCAACCCCTCGATGCTCGCGCCCTCGGGCTCGCCCCCCGCCTACGCGCCGCCCCCGCCGTACGTGCACGCTCCACCCTTGGCTCCGAACGGGGGCGGAGCGTACCCGTGGGGAGCTGCGCCGCCAAGCGCGCCGCTGCCGGCGCAGTGGCCCTCGGGGGCTGCCGGACCGGGCGGGAACGCGAACCCGGCGTATGCGGGGTACTACGGGTCGGGCTATCCGTCTCAGTTGTAGCGCCGCGTGTGCGGCTGGCATGGCTCCGCTCGGGACGTGCCAACGCGGCATACGGGCCGCCTGGCTGTCGCGTTTGCTGCTGCGGGCCGGGTCGGGCTACTCGCCCGCGGTTGGGTAGCGCTGTGTGTGCGGCTGGCCCGGCCTTGCTTGGGACGCCACGGCGGCATACTGCGTCGGGCCGCGTGCCCGTCGGGTTGGGTCGGGCTGCACGCCCGCAGTTGCAGGCGTGTGCGGCCGGCCTGGCTCGGCCTGCTACGGCAAGATAAGTTTGCGGGCGCTGCCTGGCTGTTTTGGGGGGAGCTGCCTCGGAGGAGGGCGTGGGCTGAGAGGAGGGCTGAGAGGAGAGGGCAGCGCAGCAGCAGCAGCAGCACACCGTGGCCACCATGCGCTGCGCCCCGTGCCCGCCGCATCCATTTTTGCGACGGCGGGGCCGCAGGCATGATCAGGCCGGGGTGTTGCACGTTTGGCAGACACCAATTTCCTTGAATTTACCGGCATTTGCACATGCACATATGACAGAGCTCGGCAGTTTGAACCGCTTTCACCAATTTCAGGCGTCAGTATAACTTAGGTCCCGAACACAAACAATCCCCCCCCCCCCGACACTGGGCCGCGTAGCACGTGGTGGGGGGCCGGGTCGAGGCTTTGGCACGGGACCCATTCATTCGTGTGGCATTCATGACATTCCCGTTCCCGATCTCACCTAAAGGGTGGGTGATCCCCCCGTGGGCCGCCACGTGCCCCTGGTGTGCGAAATGTAATGGGCGCAACATCACACGCAATGCTGCCCAGCCACCGGCCACTGATGACATCCACACGTCCTGAGAACAACCACACCAGCTGACCAAACAGACTCGTCGTTGCTGTACTGATGTGCGCGTGCGCATGCATGCCCCCCCGCCTGGCGCTCTTTCCAAAACAGTCTTTCCAAGTGACCTCCTCTTGCTGCTAATAACCTGCCCCATCGTGAATGTGGCTCGTTACATCATGGATTCGCCAATGTGCTCGCGCTACTTCATGCTCCCTTGTGCTCATGTGCGCGCTCCCATACCCCCCCCCCCCCCCCAATTCCTGACGCCAAGCGTCACAGCACGTCTGCCAAATTGGTGAAACGGGAGCTCGTGCCAGGTACAGCTCACACGCGTGTGTGCACACGCCTGCGCCGACAAGCCATCCCAGCCTTCAAGGCCCCAGTAGCTGCACCAGTGCAGGGATAGCACCAGCCCGAGCGATGTGGACTGAAATCTCATCATTCTCAGCAAGTACGCTTAGGAGTCCTCAGCAAGTAAGCTTAGGAGTTCTCAGCAAGTACGGTTAGGAGTTCTGAGAAAGTACGGTTAGGAGTTCTCTGAAAGTACGCTTAGGAGTCTTCTATTGCTGCTGCTGCAGGGAACTGCACGTAGGCTGGACACTCACGCCCCAGTAGCCATACCAGCGGCGCGCGGGATGGCGCCAGCTGCAGCAATCGCGACCTTGTGGTCAGCAGCCGCACCAGGCTCATTAGTGCCACCTGGCTCATCAGTGCCACCTGCATGGGCCTGCACATCGATTTGAGAGCCACGCCCCAGAAGCCGTACCAGTGGTGGGATAGCACCAGCTGCAGCGATCGCGGCCTTGTTACCAGCACTCGCATCAGCAAGGTGAAACAGCGTGTCTGCTGCAGCATCTTGCACACCAGCCAAAAAGTCGGCCCCCAGCAGCAGCACCATAGGAGGGATGACACCCACCCACCCACACGCACCCGACCCACCTCTATACACACACGCACACAGCTGGCGGCTGTGCAGATAGTGATAAGCACCCACCCACTCGCACAAACAAGCGCACCCCTCCGACCACTCCCACCACCCTGTGTGTAAGCAGCTTGACGGCCGCCCAGTGGCGAGGCCTCCCCTGGCTTGAACGCCCCACCCCCCACCCACCCCACCCCAAACATGGACCTGAGGTCCGCTGTGATGCGTGCGCATGTGGCCGCGGGCGACGCGGACGGGCTGTCCCTGGCGCTGCACGATGCAATCGCACCAGGGGTGGCGCCACGGTTGCTCACACTGAAGGGGGGTCGAGCCGCACAGCGGAGCAGGGGCAAAGGGGCGCGGCGGCGGCTGGGGCGTGCTGCGGGATGCGGAGGCGAGGGGCGGCCTCAAGATCTGGGGCGGCAGCAGCGGCAGTTTCAGCGGCGGCGACAACAGCAGGCTCGCATCAGCGGCGCAGTAGTTGACGGCGGTGGGATGCGTGCAACTGGGTTGAGGCCACCCGAGGCTAGCTAGATTTGGTAGCACTCACCACTTCCAAGGCTGTTTGGTAGCACCAACCACTCTCAGCTCAGTGCGATTAGAGTGCACTCGGGTCTCAGTATGTCGCTGCCCAGAGGGGCTGGCAGCCGCCCTCCCCCCCCTCCCCCCTTGATTGAGCAGTCTCAAGAACTTCTGAGTCGGAAGTGAAGTTTTATTGCAAGTTTGTAGTATTAGTTGCGCGACGGCGGCTGCCATGAATGTGGGATTTCAGCTGGACAGTCATCTGATCTGTGGCCCCCTCATTATCCCCAGCAGCATATCCACATCGACCCCGGCAGCGTCAATCGCGGCACGGTTTTCGAGGTTGTTTCTCCCAAGTGCGACTAGTGTGGAAGCTGCTGGCTGCTGCACACCTGAGGAGGGGTTGGGAGCCCTCCCCAGCAGCTCTGCCAGTGCAGGGATGGCGCCGGCCGCAGCGATGGTGACGGCATTCTCGGGATTCACAGCAAGGTGTGTCAGCGCTACTGCAGCGGAGGCCTGCACCTTGGCTGGAGATCCAGGTCCAGGTCCCAGCAGCTGCACCAAATGTGGGATGGCACCAGCCGCAGCAACGGTGACAATGTTCTCATGGTTGGCAGCAAAGTTCCCAGTAAGGCCCCCAAGCAACCTTGCTGCGTTCACCACAGCTAGAGAGCCAGAAGCCAGCAGGTGCACCAGCACAGGGATGGCACCGGCATCAGCAATCGTGGCTTCATTCTCACTACTCTCAGAAAGTTGGCACAGCGCTCCTGCTGCTACTGCGTGGACGTAAGGGGGAGAGGGAGGCCCCAACAGCTGCATCAGCAAGGGGATCGCACCAGCTCCAGTGATTGCGATTGCAATGTCTGCATCCTCGGCGAAGTCCATCAGCGCGCAGCATGCATAATGCTGCGCGCCAGCTGTGGAGCCAGGCCCCAGCACACGCACCAGATGAGGAATGGCACCAGCAGCAGCGTTGCTGTCATGCGGGTGGGTTATAATGACGGAGGCGTATCAGTGCTCCTGCTGCCGCCTGGTGCAGGCTGCCTGGAGAGCCAGGCCCCAGCAGCTGCAGTGGAATGGGACCGGCTGCAGTAATGAGGACCGCGTTCTCAGCATGCTGAGACAGGTGGCTCAGTGCTTCTGTTGCAGCCAGCTACACCTCAGCTGTAGACCCATCCCCCAGCAGCTGCACCAGTGGGCGGATGGCACCGGCAGCAGCGATCGCGACCCAGTTTCTACATCTTCGTCGACACACAGCTTCTCGATCGCCTTGAGAGCCTGGGCCTTCTGGCTGGGCCGGGATTGCGCACCAAGATTGCGTACCAAGTTCTTTACGTCCCGGCGGGGCAGTGGGGGCATCGTGTGCCTGCGATGTGCAGGCGCAGAGGGGCGCGCGTGGTGAGGAGCAGGGAGCGCATGCGTGTGTCTGTTTGCATGTGCAGGCGCAGAGGGGGGCACATGGTGAGGAGCAGGGAGCGCATGAGTGTGTCTGTGTGCATGTGCAGGCGCAGAGGGGGCGCACATGGTGAGGTGCGGGGAGCGCATGAGTGTGTCTGTGTGCATGTGCAGGCGCAGAGGGGGCGCACATGGTGAGGTGCGGGGAGCGCATGAGTGTGTCTGTGTGCATGTGCAGGCGCAGAGGGGGCGCACATGGTGAGGAGCAGGGAGCGCATGCGTGTGTCTGTGCATGTGCAGGCGCAGAGGGGGCGCACATGGTGAGCAGGGAGCGCATGAGTGTGTCTGTGTGCATGTGCAGGCGGAGAGGGGGGCGCATGGTGAGGAGCAGGGGGCGCGCACGGGCAGGGAGCGCATGGCGTGCGTACGCTGCATCCTGTGTGCGCGCAAGCTATGCAGCTCGCGCCCCACGTAAGTCTTTGTGGGCACGGCATGGCATGGCACATCCCAGGCAGGTGGGAGGCTCGTGGCATTGATGGCGCGGTTTGAATGGGCTTTTGGCCATGCGGAACGTGCAGGCACAGAGGGGGCACATAACAAGTTCTGTGCGCACAGACAATTCAAATCGCGCCCCGAATTCGTGGGCATGGCATGTTGTGGCCCCCTGCCTGCACATGTCGGGCAGAGGGGCTCGCGGGCACGGGGGGCATGGGCGCATGGGCATTTTTCAAACGCATGGTTGCTTGTATGCACGCACCGCGGGGCGTTGACGTTCGCACGTGGGTTATAACGCGACGTGTGCAGACCGTCGATGAGCGTCAGGGCGGGTCTACACGGGCGGGGCGCTGGCGATGTCGGAGAGCACGCCACAGGGCAGGGCAGAATGGAGGTCGGGCGTCGAAGGCAGGCAGCGCACAGCGTGTCAGTTGACAAGGGTAGAGATACGCAGCGAGTGGTGTTGAAGCAGGAGTCGACAAGAGGGGGGCGGTTTTGAGACGCAGCCAAGGCATCATCTACACTCCGCGAATTCAAGCAGGGGAAGACAGACGGCCTTCCCCTCTCCTACTCCAGGCCTACTCCGGCCAGCTGCTGTAGTGCCCACTACTTGTGTGCTTGGTGAGCAGAGAGTGCCGCGCATGTGTACGATGCACGCACTCGTGGCGTACAGTCACACGCAGCTGACGGGCCGTGCAGGGCCACACGCTCACGCACACGCGCGCACACACACGCGCACACCCACGCACCCACGCACGCGCACACCCACGCATCTGACCGCCGTGCAGAGATTGAAGCACAAACACTGGCACACACACACGCGCACCCCTCCGACCACGCCCGCCACCCTGTGGTCGATTGTACAGTCCATCGGACGCCTTTGATGGCGCATTATACCCTAGGAAAGAGGCCGGCAGCTGTCAAATTAAGACCCCTAGCATGCCATCTGCCATCATGATTGCTGTGCAAAACAGGCGACAAGGAAGTCAGCCATCTCGTGCCAGAACCTGGCCTGGCCGAGGGTTCACAGCTGGCGGCCATGCAGAGCCTCGTAGGTGTGATGCGCTCCGATGGCGGCGCCTCTCCCGGCCAGCTTGCTGGCTCTCTCCCAACAAACTGCGACACGTGGGACGTTGTCATGAGCGTGCACGTGTGGTCGCTGGCGACGTGGACGGGCGCTGCGCGACGCACTCGCACAGGGGGAGGCGCCGCGGATGGCCACGCTCAGGGAGGGGATGAGGCTCGTGGCGCAGCAGGGGCACAGCGGTGCGCAGGCGACATTCAGGGGCGCGCATTGCAGGATGCGGAGGCGAGGGGCGGGGGCTGGTGGCGCGGCCAGTGGCGGCAGTGGCAGTGGCGGCAACAACAGGCACGTGGCGGCGTAGTAGACAGCTGTGGGGATCAACATGCACGCAAGTGCGTTGACCCGCAACCCAGACCAGCTAGCTTGACCTGCCAGCTCGCTGATGATGATGGATATTACAGTGGTGTGACACCAGTAATGATGACACCAGCACCAGCAGCGGTTGCAGTGACTGCAATCCCAGGCTGGCGAACGAGGTTGCTCAGTGCTCCAGCTGCATTCCTCTGCACGTCAGTTGAAGAGCCAGGTCCAAAGACCAGCAGCTGCACCAGCGGGGGGATGGCGCCAGCTGCACCAGCGGGGGGGGGGGGCGCCAGCTGCACCAGCGGGGGGATGGCGCCAGCGATTGCCGCCGCATTCTCGGCGCTCTCAGCGAGCCATCAGTGCCGCTGCTGCAGCCATCTGCACCTCATCTCGAGACCCAGCCCCGCGCAGCTGCACCAGCGGAAGGATGGCACCAACTGCTATAATCACACCCTACCATCAGCAACTGTTATAATCACACCCTAATTATCTAAACCCTCCTCGCGACAAAGCTTCTCAATCGTCGCCACAGCCTGCAACTTCTGACTGGGTCAGGACGCCACACCAAGCTGGCGCACCACATTCCTCAAGTCACAGGGGAGTGGAGGCATCGTGTGCGGCGCGCCTGGCGGGTGGAGGGACATGCATGCCATGATGGGGTTGAGTGGGTGGCAGGGATGAACTGGATGGCTGCGGAACCAGGTCATGCGGTGTCATGCGTGGTGTTGACGACGCATCAGTGCAGGCAGGGGGTGCGCGCACGGCCTGCATTTGGCAAACAGTTGCTTGAGGGCGCCACCCAGGCATCAGCCACTCAGCGCAAGTAAACGTCAGCTGCGGCGATGAGATAAATGTATTTGTGGAGGGCGAGGGCGTCGTCCAAGAACGCTTCGTGCTAGAACCTAAAAACCCGAAAAACGCCACCACCTCGATGAGTCATCTGGGGTATCGCCGTGCCCATCCCCTGCGCCACATCCGCGCGTGTTCCTGCTTCGACGGCGACGGTTGGGCAGTACGGAACGCCTTACCTTCCCACACCAAATCATGTCGATTCGAAGCATTCGACTTGCATTGGAAACGATGATTAAGTTGGATTGGAAAGCTGTTGGGAAGGGCGAATAAAAAAGAGTTGGATTGGAAAGTTGATGGGAAGGGCGGATAAAAAATCGGGCGATTTGGATCCACAACCTGCTTCATCCCAACACTACTACTCTTCCACTTCCACAGTCTCACAAGTGCCATGGCAGCTCCTTCCTGCAAAGCAGCTAGCTTGGTCCCGACCCTGGGTCACACGCGCGTCGTGCCACTGCCTAGCTGTCACACCACAGCACAGGGCCTCATAGTAGGGGACCCCTGTGCGAATTCTTCTCCCAGGAAGACGCGTCACGTGGGCGCCCCTGCAGCCTTGGCCAGCTCCGCTTGCAAGTCGACGAGCTTGGTGCCGACCAGCCTCGTTCCGATGTGCTTCGAGACCGCCGCGGCCGCCTCGGCCAACGTGACCACCTGGTGGGCGGCACAGTGCATGCGCGTGTGCGTGTGTGTGTGTGTGTGTGCGGGTGGTAGGCTGGCGCGCTGCGTGGCCTTGCGGACTCTCCTAGTAGAGCTCCCCTAGACATGTAGTCTAGGCCTTTACTCACGCCCTGGGGTCCTCCGGACACGCACGCGTAAAACAGTAAAACCTGTGTGTGTGTGTGTGTGTGTATGTGTGTATGTGTGCGCGTGTGAGGTTATTCACCCTCTCGCTGGCACACGGTTGGCATCCCGCCAAACGGAACCCCCTCAATTGATGACCAGAACGAGCCTATCTTGGCCTGCCGTTCAGAGTTCTCGCTAACGATCTCTCTCTCCCTCTGTGTGTGTGTGTGTGTGTGTGTGAGCTTGGTGCCGATCTGCTTTACGACCGCTACTGCTGCCTCCATCAATGGGCGGGAATCCAAAAGAAGAAGCCAAGGAGAAGCTAAGCTTCCCTTGGCCTCCAAACCCCGGCTAGCGGCCGGGGTATTGGAGAGACCGGAGGTCTCTTGGTCCATTTCCCCTTGACTTAGCCGTGGTGTGTGGGGGGGGATGGGGGGGGGGGGGGGGCAAGGAGTGCGGAGTATTGCAAGGCTGCGTGGCGGTGGTCGCACGCGTGCCTGCTCGCGCCCACACGCGCGCACACACACGTACACACATGCGCGCACACGCGCACACACACGCACAAGCGCGCCCACACGCGCGCACACGTGCACACACACGCACACGCACGCGCTCACACGCGCACACACGCACAAGCGCGCCCACACGCACACACAAGCACACACACACAGACGCGCGCGCGTGCGCACACACATGCATACACACACGGCGTGACCACACATGCACACACACCCGGCGTGACCACGCCCCCCCTCAGCTGAGCGGCCTGCGGATCATGAACTGGAACATTATGAGGGGACATGACCTCTTACACAATCACCCCACCCTCACCAAGTGGCTGTAGGCAAACGCGCATATCGTGGTGTTCACCGAAACCGGGCATTCCGGTAAGCCCCCACCTGCCATCCCAGGATTCAAATGCCTCGCATGCAGCCAGCGCCCCCACAAATCAGACTGTGGGGGGGTTGCGCTGTTTGTTAGCCATGCTGTTACGGGGAGGGTCAGCGTAATTCGGGATGTGCCCGAGCTTGGGATGCTCTGGTTTAGGATCACGGGCGCTAGGGACGCCCACGCGAAATCCAAGTATCTGCTGCTCGAGGGGGGGAACCTGTCAGAAGAGGCACACATAACCGCCCTGGTAGAGGGCATCTCTAAGTAACGGGCAAAGGGGGAGGTCCTCGTGCTGGGCGACCTCAACGCACGCACAGGGCAGGAGGATGATAGGGATAGGGACAGGGGGGAGGGAGGGCCCGCCCCTGCGGCGCGCGAGGGCGACATCGCGCAGGCAGGGCAGGTGGGGCCGAGAGAGTCGGCTGACCGCGTGCACAACGCGCATGGGCAGCGCCTGCTGCAGTTATGCCGGGACATGGGAATGGTTATCCTTAATGGTCGCCTTCCGGTGGATGAGCATGGGGCCCTCACCTACCACGCACTGGGGCAGGAAAAACGTAGTCTGGTCCTGACCTCGCCTTTAGTGGCGCGGGGGCACCACGGCCGGGCACTACCCTACATGTGCACGACCAACACCCACCAAGGCTAGGCGGGGGCAGGTTTGACCACAGACCAGTAGTACTGACCCTTACTTATGAGCCCGCTACTGCGGTACCTGCGGCTCAGGCCGGCGCCCCGAGCGGAACGCCGGCCAGGTTTAGGTGGCCACAGGGGGGCGAGGGGGCGTACGCACAGCTCCTGGGGGGGATGACGACGGATATTTTGGGAGCTCGGGGGGCACCGACGGTGGATGAGGAGCTCAGCCGCCTCGAGGGCATGGTCGAGCGGGCAGCCCGGGCGTTGCACGCGTCGGGTGAGGTGGGTGCGGTTTTGGTGCGGCCCATGACCGGGGACGGGGGGGTGCAACCACACAACATATGGTACACTCAGGAGTGCAAGGACGCACGCCGCGCGTGCCGGGAAGCGGAACCAGCGCACGGGGCGCAGTCACCGGCCGCCAAAGAGGCAGGGAAGGCCTATAGGCGGACCGCGCGGCGCTCCCGCCGCGCGAGCGAGGCCCGGGAACACTCTGAGCTGATTGAGGACAGGAAGGGGGACCCGCGGCGGTTTTGGCAGCGGGTGAAACTGCCTGGCCAGGCGGTCGGTCTGAGGGACGTGGAGGGGTGGACAGATTATTTTAGGGATTTGCTGGGGGACAACCATGCTAACGCCACTGATACGACTCATACGACTAATACGACTAACACGGATGATGCCACTGACCATGGGCACGGGGCCCCATTTGCCCCCCCCCACGACGACGGCCACGGAGCGGGCGGCAGCGCTAAATAATTCATTTACTGAGGCGGAGGTGTATGCGGCACTGATGGGCATGGACGCGGGCAAAGCCCCAGGCGTAAACGGCATGCCGATAGAGTTCTATCAGAGGGCATGGGCTAGGGCGGCGGAGGGGGGCGATGCAACGGGTGCTGTGGATGATGAGCACCTGCTCGCTGGCCCCATCACACACCTGCGGCGACGGCTTCGGCCTACGGACTGCAGCTATGGCACGAATCGCGGGGCACTTCAGTGACCTGCATGGAGGGTCTCTCCATGCAGGGCGAATCTTACTTGCATGAGACACATGACGACGGAGGTGCACTGGCAGCAAGCGCCCTCGCAGCGCAAGCGCCATGCATGGAGGCTGGCGGCATGGCGGGCGTGCGCCACGTGATGAACGGAGGAGGAGGAGGGTGGCCAGGCTGGCTGCCCGAACTGAGACGCATGGCGCGACCAGATGTACTAGAGCTAGTGGGATGGACACAGTCAATGCGTATCCACTCAGTGGACTAGTGCGGGTGATAGTATCTGCCTGCCTCAGGGATTGAGTGCGCAAGCACAAGTCTAATACGCCATTAAAGGCGTCCAACAAGACTGTAAAATCGACCACCTGCTCAATCGGGTCTTCCGTGAGGGGTACCCGACTGCATGGCACTTGGGGGCAACCACGCCGGTGCCAAAGCCGAAAGGCAGCCTAGACGTGCGGGACGATTACCGAGGGATCACGGTGGGGAATGCCCTCGCCAAGCTATACAGCTTGGTGCTTATGAACAGGCTGGACGCCTTAGCTGAACGGGAGGGGTACCGGGCGCGGGGCCAGGCAGGCTTGGGGAGGGGGACCCCAGATAATGCCTTCATCCTGCAACACCTTATTGAGAAGAGCGGCCTCCAGCGCAAACCGCTGTACGCCGCCTTTATTGACTTCAGGAAGGCTTACGATTGCGTGCACCGCCCACTGCTTTGGGAGTGCCTTAGGAGCCTGGGGGTACATGGGGAGTTCATGGCGGCGCTGATTGCCATGTACGATGGGTCCGCAATGTGTGTGCGCATCGATGGGAAAGTGGGACCCGCGTTTCCTTCACACAAGGGGGTCATGCAAGGCGACCCACTGTCACCGCTGCTGTTTGGGCTTTTTATTGACGCATTGGAGGGAGTACTAGACGCAGAGCTCCCGGGTGATGGGGTGGAGATGGCGGGGCGGTTACTACGGCTGCTGCTGTACGCTGATGACTTGACGCTGCTGGCAGAGACGCCCGAAGCGCTTCAATGCATGCTAGATACTCTGCACGCCTTTTGCGGCACACGCACACTAACAGTAAACGTTAAGAAGTGAGAAGGGGTGGTGTTCAATGACCAGTTCTGCCCAGTCGGGGCGGCAGGAGGGAGGGTAACGCTGAAGTTTGCAGGAGCAGATCTACCCATGACACACGAGTTCCCATATCTGGGCATGCTCTTTCACCACCGGCGGGCAGTGGGGGGGGACGTGGGCACCCGACGCTCTAGGGGCCAGCGCACCAGATACGCGCTAACTCGCAGATGCTATATGATACGCCTTAATAATATTGGCATTAAGGCCCACCTGTTCGACACGCAAGTACGGCCTGTGCTAAATTACGAGTGTGAGGTGTAGGGCCCTGCGATGATGGCGGATGCTGGGGGGGGGCGTGTTTGCCGGGGCGGGCGGACGGTGGGAGAGAGGCAGGAGTGGGAGGGGCGCTAAGGCCGCACGCGACGGATGGCGCACCCTGGAAGAAGTGCTTCTGCAATTTACCCGTGCGTCCCTAGGAGTCCGCAGCAACGGGCAGCAACTGGGGATTTTGGCGCGGGAGGCGGGGTGGCGGCCGCTGGCGGCAGATTGGCTGCGCCAGGCGACGCGCTTTTGGGATAAGGCGCGGGGGCGGCCTGACGGTGACCTGCTTAAAGATGCGATGCGGGAGAGCTGGGGGCTGGCGGAAGCAGGGGGGACGTGCTGAACGGCACGCTTGCAGGTGTGCCTCGGAACTGTGGGGCACACCCTGGCGTGGGACCAGGAGGGACCGGTACGCATCACCAACCTGCTGGACGTGGCGACCGTGGCGTGGCTGGCCGCCGCGACAAGCACATCGGCGCTGCCGAGCGGCACTACCGTGCGAGATGTACCTGAGGAGTGGTCGCGCGGCTTTAAGATGCTGACCTACATGCGGTGGATGGCGCGTAGCGACAGCGAGCCGCCGGCCCTTTTGAGCTCAGGGCTGAACAGTACTGCCCGGATCACGGCTCGAGCTAGGTTCAGGATGGGGCTTCATGAGCTGCAGATAGAGCGGGGGCGCTACGCCGTGGCGGGACAGAGGCAGCGACGCAGCCAGCGGGCGTGCTGTCTATGCGGTGGGCTAGAGGATGAGGCACACATGGTATTTGAGTGCCCTGCCTATGAAGAGGCACGGGTGCAGGCCCACAGCCTGTTTCGGTCCATCCCTCGCCCCGAGGAGGCCGATTTAGATGAGCAGATGCGGGAGTTTATGTATCCTCGGCCAGGCCAGGAGAACCCCAGGTTCTGGCACGAGTTGGCTGACTTCCTTGTCGCCTGTTTTGAGACACGCACCGCGTGCACAGTAATCATGATGGCAGATGGCATGCTAGGGGTCTAATTTTGACAGCTGCCGGCCACTTTCCTAGGGTCTAATGCGCCATCAAAGGCGTCCGACGGACTGTAAAGTCGACCACACACACACACACACACGCACACACGCGCTGCTTGCGCGCGCACACACACACACACAAACACACACGCGTGCGCACACACACACACACACACACACACACGCGCACACACATGCACA
>VFSX01000029.1:757647-775147 GCA_016618255.1 Chlamydomonas sp. UWO 241 | reverse complement strand
TGTGTGCGCGTGTGTCGCACACAGTGTTGAAAGCGGCAGTGTCTCCCTCAGCGAGAAATCCCTACAGCAGCCAAAGCAGCTTACAGCCCCCTCCTCCCCCACAAACACCACCACTCATTTTAAATAACAAGACCCCCCGCGTTTGATACATCCCCGGGGTAAAACGCACCTGCGCGTTCCCCCCAAACTTGCGTTGCTCGAACACGTAGTCGTTCTCCCTCAGCGAGAATTCCCCGAGCGGGCGGAACACTGACGCGTACAGGCCCTCGCTCCATGCCATGATGGGCTGCGGGAAGGGCTGCACGCCGGGGGCGTCTTCTCCCTGCAAACACGCGCACACACGCGCACACACACGGCGTTATAGGGATGCACCAGTTTATCGTTCTATGCCATGAGGGGCTGGAAGGGCTGCACGCCTGGGGCATCCCAACTGCCCACCAACTGCCCCAAACAACAACCTGCATGATGAGCGTCGCGAAGATGGTGTCCTGGTCAACGATGACGGTGCCTCCGCCCGTGAAGCGCTTGATCACCTGGGTGGCATGCGTGTGGGGTTGCATCTGTGTGCGTGCGTGTGTGCGAGTGTGAGTGGGGTTGCATGTGCGCGTGTGTGTGTGGCTGTGGTGTCCTGGTCAACGATGACGGTGCCTCCGCCCGTGAAGCGCTTGATCACCTGGGTGGCATGCGTGTGGGGTTGCATGTGTGTGCGTGCGTGTGTGCGAGTGTGAGTAGGGTTGCATGTGCGCGTGTGTGTGTGGCTGTGGTGGCCGTGCCATGATGGTGCCTCCACCCGTGAAGCGCTTGATCACCTGGGTGGCATGCGTGTGGGGTTGCGTGTGTGTGCGTGCGTGTGTGCGAGTGTGAGTGGGGTTGCATGTGCGTGTGTGTGTGTGGCTGTGGTGGCCGTGCGATGACGGTGCCTCCGCCCGTGAAGCGTTTGATCACCTGGGTGGCATGCGTGTGGGGTTGCATGTGTGTGCGTGCGTGTGTGCGAGTGTGAGTAGGGTTGCATGTGCGTGTGTGTGTGTGGCTGTGGTGGCCGTGCCATGATGGTGCCTCCGCCCGTGAAGCGCTTGATCACCTGGGTGGCATGCGTGTGGGGTTGCGTGTGTGTGCATGCGTGTGTGCGTCTGTGGATGGGTGTGTGGGTGTGCATGTGTGCGTGTGTGAGGCCGTGGTGGCATGCGTGTGGGGTTGCATGTGTACAGCACACCGCACCAACCGCAAAGTCCCTCAGGACATTGCGTGACACCCTGTATGATCACGTACTGTTTGCGCGTGCACGTGCGCGTGTGTGTGTAGGATGTGTGTGTGTGTGTACGTGTGTGCGTACATGTGTGTGTGTGTTGGTGTGTGTGTGGGTGTGTGTGTGTGTGTGTTTGTGTGTGGGTGTGCATGTGTGTGTGTGTGTGTGTGTGTCTGGGTGTGGGTGTGGGTGTGCATGTGCGTGCGTGTGTGAGGCTGTGGTAGCCGTTGATTCGCGGTCCCCCAGTGTCTCTCAGGTGAGCACAAGGTCACTAGGCAAGCTTGCGGCTGCGCCTCGCCCACCTGTATCCCCGCATCCGACGCCTGCTGCACATTGATGAGCTCGTTCGCCCGCCTGCGTGTGATGGGTGTGTGTGCAGGCACAGGTATTCGTGTCGGGTGCATGGGCCCGCAGGCATGCATGCATGCACAGGCGTGCATGCATGGCGAGCGAGGCCATGCATATCTCCCCTCCCCTGCGTCAATCGGTGCCCCACTTTGTTTACACGAACGCACCCCGAGATTCCCATCACGATGGCGGGCGTGAAAGCGCCATCGTTCACGATGCACCAGTTGGACTTGGTCCCCCGCAGCAGCGCCTCCTCCAGCAGTAACTGGTGGTAGATTGGGAAACGGGACAGACGGAGAACGTTGACCAGAGGCGCTGCCGAGGGCGCCATGCTCACCAGCAAAAGCCCGACTCCAGATGGTGGAATTCTCCATCTGGCGGGCTCGCTTTTTCCCCACGCTTTTTCGATGTGGCGTGAGCTGTCTCCCCCCCCCCCCATTCCTCCGCCCCCATTGCAAACACAGCGGTGCCCTCTACCACCGCCTCCACTTGGCACGTCTTTGGGAGGCATCAACACGCGCCTGGGGCGATCGCTGTACAGTCAACCCACATGGCAATCACCATGCAGCCCCCCTCCGCACTCCGCCTCTGCCTGGACAAGGCGCTCTCTGAGGTGCACGCCATCCAAGAGATACTGACCCAGGAGGTGAGGGCACGGGCGCGCAAGGGGGCGGCGGTGCCAGCATGCGCGTGCAAGCACGCCAAGCCGCAACAGCCGTCTGTCGCATGTGCTTGCACATGCATTGACCAGCTGCTCCTGAGCTGCTCCAGAGCTGGGCAGCAAACACAATAACACAGTAGTGCATGGCGGTGGGCGCGGGGCAGTAGCGTGCGCCTCAACTCCACCTCTCCCCGCCGTGCGTGTCCCGCTGGAACTTTGGAACTGATTGTGACCGATGGCTGTGGATTCGTAACACTACTCTCTCTCCGCTGCGCACCCCCTCTTGACTGACGCGTGTGCACACACGCTACCCGCAGGCACCGTGGCACCGCGAGCTCGCCGCCGCGCTCGCACTCACCGCCGCCGACGCTCCTCCTCTGCCGCTGCTGCCGCATACATATGCACCAGAGGCCGATGCATCCGGCACGCCTGTCGCGCCCCACCACCGCGCGGGCGGCAGCGGCGGCGTCCACCCGCGCCGCCACTGGCGCGCGTTTGTTGCCGCCTCACTCGAGAGCGACGACCTCGTGTGCCTCGCACAGCTCACGCCGGTGGTGCCGCCCGCAGCTGTAGGCGACGCCCGCGGTGCCGCGTTTGGCGGCTCATCAGAGGACGGCGGCGCAGCAAAGGGCCCCGCCGCCGCTGCGCTTGATGGCGCGGAAGCTGCCGCCATCAACGCTGACGGCTTCGGCGACACGGCCACCGCCGAGTCGCCTATCCCTGACAGTCCCCTCGAGCTCAGGAGTTTTTCGTTCGCAGTGGACCGCTCGGTGGATGCGTCGGTCGACCGCTCGCTGTTCAGGTAGGAGGTGCTCCTAGGTGCTCGGCATTGCGTCAGCATTGCTGCGGCTGCATTGCCTCGGCTGCATTGCCCCGGCCGCACTGCCTCAGCATTGCCCTGGTCCCATGGGGTGCTCCTAGGTGCTCGGCATTGCCTCAGCATTGCCTTGGCTGCTCGGTCACGACCCACGCGTGCCCTGCCTCCCCCGTTGACCACCACCACGACCCT
Organism: Chlamydomonas sp. UWO 241; assembly: GCA_016618255.1. Classification (NCBI taxonomy): domain Eukaryota; kingdom Viridiplantae; phylum Chlorophyta; class Chlorophyceae; order Chlamydomonadales; family Chlamydomonadaceae; genus Chlamydomonas; species Chlamydomonas priscui. The sequence goes on along the minus strand of VFSX01000029.1, from coordinate 771,883 downwards.
CCTGCACACCACACCCACCACACCACTTCCACGCTCCTCCAGGAACTCCCTGTACGTCGACGACGACACCGATGTCGCTGCGGTGTCCGGCGGCGTAGAAGAGGGTACGGGAGGTGCGGCGGCGGCCGGTGCTTCCAGCAGCGAGGCGCAGAAGTGGGAGCAGGAGGGAGCCCGCCGAGCGGCGGCGTCTGCTGACGGTGGCATGTGGGCATCGACGCGCGCGCCGCTGCCTGTCGTAGATAGCGGTGGTGAGTTGAGGCCTGCTGGTGCACGCGGCAGGGAGGGAGGGCGCTGGCATGGTCGGGGGGAGGAGACGGGGGAGGCGCATGCATGTGGTTGCACTCATACGTCATACAGCGAGCTGTCAGCTGCGTGATCGGGGGATCTGGTTGCCTGAGTGGCATGCACATGGTATGGTTGCACACGCCAAAGCAGGCAAGTGTGTCTAGGCCTTGGCGCACAGCTCAGGTTGCAGTGCAAGCCTTGGATGATGCACACACACACACACACACACACACACGCGCTTGCAAACGTGCGACCGCAGACGACTCCGACGGGGCCTCGGCACACAGCCCGCTGCGCCTGCCGCTGCGCTCCATCTCGGACGCGCTCGGCTCGCTCACTGCGGAGGGTGCCAATGACAATGAGGCAGCCGAAGGCGTCGCCACCGAGGCACCTGGGCGCGTCGACGCTGGGGCATCGGCGGCACATGGCGCCGAGGAGGAGGGGGCTGTCATGATGGCAGAAAGTGCCGGCAGGACGGTGGCAAGCGGCACGGAGCAGGGTGACAAGCACACCGATGCTGAGGACGACGGCGGCGATATGCCGCCGCCGCTCGCGCGCTCCGAGTCGCCGACGCGGTCGCATCACGAGGCAGCGGGGGAGGATGGCTCGGGAGCGCTGCTGCTGCGGGGCAGCGCGCGCCGGCGCGCCAGCGGCGGAGGCAGCGGCGCGGTCAGCGTCGCGGCCGTGGCTGCTGCCGCGGTCGCCGCCGGGCGCCCGCACACGGTCGCATCCATGCGCGCGAGCCTCGGCAGCGGCGCGCCGCCGGACAGCGCCAGAGGCGGCAGCAGCGCGCGCGACCCCGCAGCGTCCGCGCGCCTCGCGTCCGCCCGCCGCTCACTCGCGAGCGCGATCGCCACCACGCCCGTGTCTGCGCGCGTGTCCCTGGGCACGTCGGGCTGGAACGGCTCCACGCGCGTCGGGGGCGGTGGGGGCGCGCCGTCCGCGCGCGCGTCGTGGAACGGTTCCACCGGGAGCTGCGGGGCGCCCGTGTCGGCACGCGCATCACTCGGGGCGTGGATCAACAGCGGCGGGTCGAACGGCGGGTCGCTGCGTGGCAGCACGGCGTTCGCGAGCGGCAGTGTGAAGGCGAGCGCGAGGGACCTGCTCAGTGCGAGGGACCAGACCAGTGCAAAGGGCAGCGCGCGGGACAGCGCGCGGGCCGGCGGCAAGGAGAATGCCAAAGCCGCCAGCACGCCACCTGCTGCCGCTGCGGACAAGACGGCGAGTGCGCGCGACGCGCTCGGGGCTGCCCCGCCATCGTCAGCCGCGCGCCGCTCCTCGCTCGGCCCCTCCACCCCGCTGTACATGGCGAGCGGGACGGGCGGGGGCGGGCGCGCGCCGGTCAGTGCTGGCCGCTCTTTCGGCGGCCGCTCGCGTGCGTGATGCGGGGTTCCAACGCATTGTTCTGGCTGTGTGCAGGTTAATAACAAGTCGGGGCTGCTTGTAATAGCCACACATGTCAAGTAAGGAGTAAGCACGAATGGTGCTATATGTCAGACCAGCGAGTGGTCTGACATCTCGAAATCCGACCTTTTTAGAGCGGGAACCCACACCGCCGGCGGCGCGGCTGGCAATTCACTCTGTCGCAGCGCACCCTCCGGCTCATGGACGCCCGGCAGCGCGCGCACACGGCATGGCTCAGGAGCACGTCTGCTGCTGCCAAACGAGAGCGCAACCGCGCGAACCGCACGGCCGACGCAGCTGTGCAGAGAGACAGGGAGAGGTGGATCGGCCAGCAGGTGGCGGAGGCGCAAGACATGCTACGCAAGAAGAATCTGCGCCAGTTTGCGCGCGCGTGCGACAGGCTGGCGGGCCGCAGCCGCAGCCATCAGATCCCACCTGCCGTGCGGGATGTCTCAGGCGCGCTGCACAGCGGTCCAGACGGGGTGCTGAAGGCCATGACAGAGTCATTCGACAAGCTATATGGCGGGGAGACCAAGCTCAGCGACGAGACCCTGAACCAGCTGGAGAACGATGTAGCGGCGTTTGAGCTCACACGCGCCACAGAGGTGGACGAGGCGCACGGGCGCCCCCCTGACCTGGCTGAGACGGAGGCGTGTGTGCGAGCGTTGCGCTCGGCCGCCGCTCCGGGCGGTGACCAGCTGGACGCCATGCTGTTTCGGTGCCCACCTGCCATCGCATGGCTCCATAGGGTCATGATCGCCGTATGGCGGTCGGGGAGAGCCCCGAGGGAATGGAAAACTGCTATTATCACACCGTTATATAAGGGGAAGGGTCCGCGTGACTCCCCTGGTAACTACCGCGGTATAAGCCTTCTCTCTATTGCCGGGAAAGTGTACGCTGCCATACTTCTGCACCGCGTCTCCACGCAGGTTGATGGTCAGTTGCATGAGGCTCAGTGTGGTTTCAGAAAAAGCAGAGGCACTGTTGATGCGATTTTTACTCTGCGCTCGCTGAGCGCGGCACATGCCAAGTACAAACAATGCATGGCTGTGGCATTTGTCGACTATTCTAAAGCTTACGATTGCATAAACCGTGCGGCACTGTGGAGAGTCCTTAGATTATATAGTGTTCATCCGCACATGATTGATCTGCTGGAGGATCTTCACACCAACACCGCAGCTGCCGTGCGGCTGGCTGGGAAAATCGGGCACAAATTCCCCGTGTCGTCTGGTGTGCGACAGGGGTGCGTCATTGCTCCTGTTTTGTTCAATGTTTTTATTGACCACATAGTGAAAAAGGCGCTAGACATGATGCCAGAGGGGACTGGCGTGTCAGTCGCGACCCGAGCCGGCGGCTCTGTGTTGTCGTCGTCGGTTGAGCACATAGTAATGCTGATGTATGCCTCTATCAGCGTACTATGTTAAGTTCGTAAGCTCTTCGCCAGGGGCTCCCGCCCTGGCGCCGCTCGATGGCGGACAACCGGGACAACTGCGCTTGGTACTGGGCGGCTGAAAATCTGGAAATTTACCCTGAGCGGCTGTGACGCACAGCGCTACTGATGAACTGGTCCTGATGGGGCGAGGCTATGTGGCAGATGGGGCAGCGGTACGATGGAGAGCACGATGCACGATGGCGAGAATTGCGGCGAGCATGCACCCCTCTCACAACGATCGGAACTCAAGCAGATTGCGGCTCCTAATGGTTTACTGTGCCTGGATGGGAGAGAGAGACGGATGGCGAGAAATTGAGAAACATGGGAAGCGAGGCACATGCGGCTAGGCTTTGTGAGGAGGTTGCGGCGCAGGGGTTCCTGCCCCAAGGCGCAGATTATTAGATGGCGACGCGATCGATGCACCAGCCGTGCGGCATGGGGCGAGGCGAGGCCCCACCAGCGGGCGGGCACCATAATGGAGATGGCGGCTAAGAACGGGGAATGCGGCTACCGGGGATGAGGCTACGGGTTATGCATGCCAGGGGACGGCGGACAAGGCTAATGCGTCACGGCGCATGGGTAAAGAACGGGGAATGAGGCTACGGGAGCTGGCGGGCGCGGCGCGCGCACGGCGCGCGCGGCGCATGGGGGTTGCATGGCGGCGCTCTGCGCGTGCATGCATGGAGGAGATTGCTGGCGGGCATGGAAGCGGATGGCGAGAAATTGAGAAACAGATTGCTTGAGGGCAAACAGGAGATTGCTCGCGGGCGTGGAGGAGATTGCAGGCGGGCATGGAAGCGGATGGCGAGAAATTGAGAAACATGGGAAGCGAGGCACATGCGGCTAGGCTTTGTGAGGAGGTTGTGGCGCAGGGGTTCCCTGCCTCAAGGCGCAGATTATAGATGGCGCAGCAATCAATACACTAGCCGTGCGGCATGGGGCGAGGCGAGGCCCCACCAGCGGGCGGGCACCATAATGGAGATGGCGGTTAACAACGGGGAATGAGGCTACAGGGAGAGGATACGGGTTACAGATGCCAAAGGGGACGGCGGAACAAGGATCAGCCATAGGTGTCACGGGGAATGGCTAAAGAACGGGAATGCGGCGGGTGGTACGGGTGCTGGCGCGCATGGAGCGCGGCACGGCGCATGGAGATCGCATGGCGGCGCCCATGCATGGACGAGATTGCTGGCGGGCATACAGGAGATTGCTGGCGGGCATGGAGGAGATTGCTTGCGGGCATACAGGAGATTGCTGGCGGGCATGGAGGAGATTGCTTGCGGGCATACAGGAGATTGCTGGCGGGCGTGGAGGAGATTGCTGGCGGGCATGGAGGAGATTGCTGGAGCCAATGGCGGCGGCGGGACTAGTAGTAGAACACAGGCGCACACCAACAATGCGTTGCTGTCACTACCTGGGTGGTATAGGGTGGATCTGGGGGCCCAGTGTCCTGTCTAGGTCCAGTGCGTGCGCGCGTGTGGGGGTTTACCCTCACCCCTACCAGGTAGCCAGCCAGTTTCCCACTGAAACTGAGTTTAAGGTGTCGGGCGCTAGCGCCGACACCGGTCTTATACATCATTACTGGTGTCACACAGACTGTAATATCCATCATCATGCCGACGATTTATGTTTGTTCTCGCATGACCCAGCTCAGTTGGCGCTTATGCTGAAAATCCTTGACAAAGTGTCCTCTAGCTTTGGCATGCAAATCAACGCCGCCAAGACAGAAGTGATGATTTTGCCAGCAGATTTTGTCGCGGATCTGCCCACGTTTGCGCTGACTGGTGGTGATGTGAAGACCATTTAAGTATCTGATGATGGATGTTACAGTCAGGGACACCTCTAAAGGCGTATAAGACCGCGCTCGGCGCCATATGGCCCGAGCACCTTACTGAGATGGCTGGCTGTTGGTGGTAGGGAACCCCAACTCTGTAGAGAGCGTGGGCGCACCCCTAGGTCCCCTACCGCAGCGGCAGCAAACGCTTGTTGAAATCGGTGAGCGCATGTTGGGAAACGGAAAACGCAAGGCAGGTTCGTCGCCAGTTGCCAGAAGAGACATCCCCCCGTGGGGAGAAAGGCCAAGACGTGGCCGAAAAGGATATCCAGCCGGGCCGCAACCTCTTACGTGTTAAGGGGTTTTCTAACTGGGATTTCAACCAGCATTCACAGGATTCTCAACCTGTTACCCTTAACCCGGCTCTGAGCAGAAGCTGACCCCTTGTAGTTGCACCGAGCACGACATTGGACGTGTCGCAGGCCCCCCCCCTGCTGAAGGGGGGAGGCACAGAAGGACTCGGTGAGGGGCACATCCCTAAGCCTAACTACCTAGAAAGGGGCTGGAAAAGGCGGTCAGTAGTGACCAACAGTGTGGGATTTGGTGATAGGTTAGAAAGCAAGCTTGCCCCCCGGTTATAGCGGATAAATATGTTCCTTCTGCATACTCCGTTTTGAGGTCGTCATCTTTGAGGCAGCTTTCACGTGTGAGACCCAGCGTGGGCATTTCTCAGGTGCGCCAGCTGCGGTGCACTGCAAACGGCACAGTCCACCGCAGCTCCTCGGGAACCCACGCTTGGGTCCCCGCCACTATCGTGGCTGCCTCATTGACTCCTAATTCAAAACATCGTTCGCTTCAGGTCAATTATTCCTCCCGATCCTCTACCATCTCCAGGCTTGTGTTACGTATATCAAGGCACGAGACCAGAAAGTTGGCCATGTCACGCCAAAAACAAGGGTAAAGTAGCCCCGGGCTGGGGTTCATAAACGCCCGCATCTTCGCATCCAAGCCTTTATCGTCCCCAGGGACGCTCAGGAAAAGGGTGTGGAACTGTACGCGTGTCTCCGTATACGCTGGACACTCAAAAATCACGTGTGCCTCATCCTCCCGCATGCCACAAAGGCGACAGAGCCTCTGGCTGCGTGGCTCTGCCTGCGCCGTGTGGCGCCCCTTCTCTATCTGCAGTTCATGCAGCCCCATTCTAAAGCGTGCGAGTGTCGTGATCTGGGCGGCGCTGTTCAGCCCCGTCCAGAGCATTGGTGTGCCGCCACAGTCGTCTGCCATCCACCGCAAGTAAGTAAGCATCTTGAAGCGGTGTGACCATGAGTCAGGCACTGAGCGGACGACGCTGAGCTGGTTGGCGTCCTCTGGCAGCTCTGGTGTGCTGGTCTCTGATGCCAGCCAACCTGCCGCTGCTGTCTCTAGCAGGCGGGCGATGCCCCCCGCCTCCTGGCCCCACACCAGCGTGTGCCCCACTGTGCTGAGGCACTCGCTCAGCTGTGCCACCCAGCTCTCTCGCACGCCACCCGCCGCTAGCTCCCAGCTCTCCCGCATTGCCGCCTTCAGCAGATCGCCATCCGGCCGCCGTAGCGCTTTCGCCCAGAAGCGCGCCGCCTGCCGCAGCCAGTCGGTCGACAGCGGTCGCCAGCCCACCTCCGTCGCCAGCAGCGATAGCTGTTGCCCACACCTGCGAATACGGAGGGCCTCGCGCACAGATTGCAAGTGCAGGGCTTCCATGGCGCGCCACTTGCGGCGCGCCGCCTTGGAGGGGCCCCCGTCCCCTCCAGCCAACCCCCACTTGTCGGCTGCCCCCGAGAAGATCCCCTGTACCCCCATGCCCGCCCCCGCCATCAACCCTGGGCCCCAGATCTCGCACCCGTAGTTAATTACAGGTCGCACCAGTGCGTTGAACAGGTGCGCCTTTACTCCCACGTTGTGGAGGCCCATGGCATCGTATCTGCGCGCTAGGGCGAAGCGTGCACGCTGGCCCGCCCCCTGCCTCTGCTCCAGCCCCGCGCCTATTGCCCGACGGCTCCCAAAAAGCATGCCCAGATATTTAAACTCGTGATTGATGGGCAGGTCCATACCAGCGTACTTCAGGGTCACCCTTCCCCTCGTGACCGGGCAGTACTGGTCGTTAAACACCACCCCCTCAGATTTGCGGACATTGACAGTGAGAGCGTGCGTCCTGCAAAAAACGTGAAGTGCATCTAGCAAGCGCTGGAGCGCCTCCGGCGTCTCTGCCATGAGCACGAGGTCATCTGCATACAAGAGTAACCGTAGGAGCCGCCTGTTTGCTCCTGTCCCTAGGGGGACCCCAACCTCTGGCATCTGTGCGTCAAGCTCCCTTCTAGTGAGTCGATAAACAGCCCAAACAAAAGCGGCGACATTGGGTCGCCCTGCATGACCCCCTGGCGTGTGGTGAAGCCTGGTCCCACCGTGCCGTCTATGCGCACGCACATGCCAGCCCCATCGTACAGTGATGTCAGGGCTGCTAAAAACGCCCCCCCCCCCCCCAGGCTCTTAAGGCACTCCCACATGAGCTGCCGATGCACGCAGTCGTATGCCTTTCTAAAGTCGATGAAGGCAGTATACAGCGGTTTTCGCTCATGGCTGCGCCTCTCAATCATGTGCTGTAGGATGAAGGCATTGTCAGGGGTCCCCCGCCCCTTCCGGAACCCTGCCTGCCCGGCGGCTCTATGGCCGCCCTTCTCAGCAAGGTCGTCTAGTCTAGTCTGTGGAGTAGCACCAGACTATAGAGCTTAGCAAGCGCCCCACCCACCGTGATGCCCCTATAGTTGTCCCGCTCGTCCAGATTGCCTTTCTTCGGCACCGGCGTGACTGCCCCCATGTGCCATGCTTTTGGATACCCCTCGCGGAAGACCCGATTGAGTAGATGTGTGATCGGTTCAAGCAGCGCGTGTTGCGGCTCGCTCCCCTCCACATCTCCCCCACCCCCTGTGTCCCCCTCCCCAGTCCATGCCCTTTGATAAAATTCCACCGGTACGCCGTCCACGCCCGGCGCTTTGCCCGCCGCCATGCCCAGGAGGGCTGTGCTCACCTCGTCCTCAGTGATCCAAGCGTTGAGTACTCGTGCCCGCTGCTTATTTCCTTCGGAGGCATCCGAAAACGGGTTCCCTCCCTCCTGCAGCTCCCCATGGGCATGCTCGCCCCCAACCAGGCCCTCAAAGTAAGTCGTCCACCCCTCTACATCCCTCAGCCCCCCTCCCTGGCTCCCTGGTTTAATCTTGCGCCAGAATTTCCTGGGGGCGCCATGCATGTGTTTGAGCATAGCGTCGTACTCCTGGGCCTCCCATGCCCGGCGCACGCGTCGCGTGGTCTGCCTATACGCCCTGAACGCTACTGAGGTCAGCGTCGACTGCGCCCCGTGCGCCCTCTCGGCCTCTCGATACGCCTGCCGTGCCTCCTTGCACTCCTGGGCATACCATGTGTTGTGTGGTCGCACTGATGCGCCCCCCCCGGTTTAACCAGCACCGCCCCAGCCGCCCCTGACGCGTGCAGCGCCCGCGCTGCCCGCTCAACCGCCCCTTCTAGGAGCGCCTGCTCCTCATCTACCGTGGGGGCCTCCCGCGCCCCCTTGATCTCTACCGCCACCCCCTGCAGCTCCCGTGCGTAGGCACGCTCCCCCCCCTCAGGCCACCTAAATCTAGTCTGCGTGGTGCATGGCATGGTAGGGTGTGGCGTGGCGACCGCCTCACCGCCCGCCTCGCCCATGGTCAGCACAACTGGGCAGTGGTCAAAGGACCCCTTCCAGCCTGGCAGGGTGGGGATCGTATGCACCCTGAGCGTGGCCCCCTCCCGCGGGGCCCCCGTCTCGCTAAACATGAGTGCCGGCGATGCAACGTGGTAGTCAACAACGCTGTGCGCATTCCTGCCTGTTGCATGGAATGTGTGTGCTCCCCCCTCATCCTCTGGCAAGCGCCCGTTCAGAATCACCATCCCGGTGTCTCGGCACAGTCTAATCATGTCCCTCCCGTGCGCGTTCTGCGGCCCGTGGTCGGCAGACGTCCGCTGTCCTACCCGCCCAGCCCGTGTGATGTCCCAAGCGGTCAGCGCGAGGGCGGGGTCACCCCCCTCGGCGTCGTGCCCCCCCTGTCGTCCGCTTGGCCGGTGCGGGCGTTGAGGTCCCCCAAAACTAGCACCTCCCCCAGCTCCCTGTACTTGGCTATCCCTTGGGCGAGAGCCAGCATGTGGGCTTCCGCCGACAGGCTCCCGCCCTCCCGCTTCAGGTACGTGGAGGTGGGGGGGGGGAGGTAGACAGCGCACGCGTACACGTCCCTCCCCCCCTTGAGCCTTATCCTGAACCAAAGCATCCCCAGCGCTGGGGTGTCTTCCACCACCTTGACGTGGCTCGCGATCGTGGAGCGCACATGAAGCGCCACCCCCCCGTGTTTAGCGGTGTATGGGCGTCGGCTGCATGCTAGGCACTTGAACCCCCTAATAGCCCCGGGGGCCTCGCCGGTATGCCCAGTTTCAGTGAATGCGATGATGTCCGTTGTGGCCCAGAGCCAGTTACTGACGTCGGCGCTCTGGTCTATGTGATAGTGTTGCCCTTTAACGTTCCACGTCATTACGCGTAACCCGATGCCGGGGCGTGGCCCGGCCGGCTGGGCCCGGCCCCGCCGTGCCCGGCCATCCCGGTGTGCTCCGCGTCGTGCATGGGGCCCATTGCCGCCACCGGGGGCGCCCCCAGCGCCCCCAGTGGCCCTGCCCCCCCCCTCGCCGACCCCATGCCCTGCTGCTGTTCCATTCCAGCATGCTGCTGCCCTACGCCAATGGGGTCCCATGCCGGCGGCCCAGTCATCACCTGATGCGGCGGCCCCGCCGCCAGTGGTGTCCCCCCCCCGCCCGTCCCCGCATGCTGGCCCCCCCCAGCCTGCTGGTGCTGCCACATGCCCATGTGTTGCGGCCCCCATGTTTGTGCCCCCGCCTGCTGATGTTGCTGCTGCAGCTGCTGCTGCATCCCCATTGCCATCTGGTGCTGCGTCTGCTGCTGCGCCTGCCCCATGCCCTCATGTGCCAGTGCTTGTGCCTGTGCCAGTGCCTGTGCCCTGTGCCTGTGCCTGTGCCTGTGCCTGTGCCTGTGCCTGTGCCTGCCTGTGCCTGTGCCTGTGCCTGTGCCTGTGCCTGTGCCTGTGCCTGTGCCTGTGCTGTGCCTGTGCCTGTGCCTGTGCCTGTGCCTGTGCCTGTGCCTGTGCCTGCCTGTGCCTGTGCCTGTGCCTGTGCCTGTGCCTGTGCCTGTGCCTGTGCCTGTGCCTGTGCCTGTGCCTGTGCCTGTGCTGTGCCTGTGCCTGTGCCTGTGGCTGTGCCTGTGCCTGTGCCTGTGCCTGTGCCTGTGCCTGTGCCTGTGCCTGTGCCTGTGCCTGTGCCTGTGTCTGTGCCTGTGCCTGTGCCTGTGCCTGTGCCTGTGCCTGTGCCGTGCCTGTGCCTGTGCCTGTGCCTGTGCCTGTGCCTGTGCCTGTGCCTGTGCCCTGTGCCTGTGCCTGTGCCTGTGCCTGTGCCTGTGCCTGTGCCTGTGCCTGTGCCTGTGCCTGTGCCTGTGCCTGTGCCGCCTGTGCCTGTGCTTGCGCGCCATTGCCCATGTGCTGCTGCCTTGCGTTTGTGTGCTGCGGCACGCGCAATGCCTGCAGCCCTGCAGCCTGTTGCTGCTGCCCCATGCCCATCTGTTGCCCCGTGCCCGTTAGCTGTTGCAGCTGCTGCTGCAGATGGTGTATCTGAAGCTGCAGTGCTGCCGTCCCTGCCCCCTCTTGCATTGCCCCTGGCTGCCACATGCCCGGACCCATGCCCCAGGGATGCCCCCCACCTGCGGTCTGTGCCGTTGGTGTTGGTGCCTGCCCCCCCTGGAACCCTGCTCCTAGCGGCGGCTGCCACATGCCCGACCCCGGCGGCTGCCACATGCCCGCCCCCGTGCCCCCAATCTGCCCCCCCGATGCCTGCTGCGCCCCGGGTGGTGGTGGTGTTAGTGCATGCCCCCCCTGGTACCCCGTTCTTGCCTGCTGCGCCACCCTCGGCAGCTGCAACCTGCCCGGATCCGTGACCACCGCCTGGCCCCCCCCTGCCTGCTGCGCCCCTGTTGGTGGCAGTGTCAGTGCCTGTCCCCCGTGGTGCCCCGGCCCGGCCGGCCGCGGCAGCGCCGCTCCCGGCAGCTGCCCCATGTCCGGCCCCGTGTCCACTGGCTGTCCCCCCCCGGCATGCTGCGCCCCTGGTGGTGGTGGTGGTGGGTATTCTCCCCCGCCCTGCTGCGCCGGCTCCCGCGGCGGCAGCACCCCGCCCGCGAGCACCTGCTTGTCATCAACCCACAGGCAACCCCTGGCAGAGCGCACCTTCCTCCCCTCCTGCATCGCCTGCGCGAACAGCGCCTTCAGCGGCAGCCACGCCTGCTGCTGCGCAGGCGTCCGCTCCACGCTGATGCTGACCCCCGCCGCGGACACCGCCGCGAGGCGGCTGTGCACCCAGCGCGCCAGCAGGGGGCTCGCCACCACAAACGCCGCCTTGGTGCCCTCCTGGCTGCTGGTCTCCCCTCCCTTCGGCCGCAGCACCCACGCGTCCTCAAACACCAGCGGCCCCGCGGCAGGTGGTGGCTTCCCCAGCAGCTCCGGCCGGATGAGCCACGTGTGCAGCTTGTCCGCGAGCTCGAGTGGTCTGTCGGTCACCCGTTGAGGGATGATGACCTTGAACATGCGGTTGCAGCGAGTCTCTCGCCGCTCTGCGATGATGGCGGCTCGCACGTTCCCAGTTGGGCCCATGCCGGCCGCCTGCCTGATCTCGTCCCGCAGAGCAGCCGTGTCCCTCTGCTGGGCTGCGGCGTGTGCACCGAGCTCGTCCTTGCTTGCCCTGCTGGCCAGGTCGCGGCTGTACTGCACCTGCCGCGCCTTGGTGGTGTGGAAAAGGAGATCGGTGTGCGTGTCGGTCGTACGCTGGGCGTGTTCGCGTCTTTTGATAAGATTTGGGCCAGCAAGAAGATGCAAGTGCAGTCTAAGATGCGGGTTTACCACACTTTGTGCTGTCCCACTTTCTGTACGGCTGCGAGACATGGGCCCCTACTAAAACACAACTGACTCGATTGGAGGTTGCCCACTCTAACTGCCTTCGTCGCATTCTGGGTGTGCGCCTGGTCGACCGGCACAGATTAACTTATATTCGGCAGGCGTGCGACACTGAGCCAATTGAGAGCCTTGTGGCAAAGCGATCAATGCAGTGGCTAGGCCATGTGATGCGCATGCCGGCTTCTCGTCTTCCTCGTACGACTTTTGACTGCACAATGGATGTGGCTCGGCAGCAAGGCCGGCCTCCAGCCTCCTCCCGACACTATTTTCTTAAGCTACTGATTCAGCAGCTAGGCGAAACTAGTGGCACTCGTTCTGATTGGAAGACTTTTTCGGACACGGCGTTTGAGCGTGCTCAGGATAGGGTCGGGTGGAGAGCCGTGGTGTACGGTCCGGCTGCCCCTCAGGCGCCGGCCCCTCCACCACGGCGGTCAAGTAGATTGGCAAGCGCCACTTGACCCCCTATCCCCTAGAAGCAGTTAGGACCTATTTTGGAGGCGTCGCACAATAGCTCTCCTTTTTGCTCTGGGACTACACGTTGGCAGGCAGCTGGCTGGTGGCTACCGCCCCTCACAAGTAATTGTTAGGGCCAGAACTGGACTTGGGTCTAGGCGGTGGTACTAGGACTAGAGGTAGTCTTTGCTGGAAAGCCGATGTAACCTCGACATCAGCGGCTGTGACTGTTTGACCTCCATCGACGCCGTTCACAGCTGTGTGCAGCTCACGTGCCTGTGGATGCCCAGTGTCTACGTGTCGGATCTGTCGCCCCTGGCAGTTTGCAGCGAACACTCGAGGAGCTCTGGATGGCTGACAACCATCAGGTTACCAGTCTGCGCCGCTCAGGGCGTGCTCCAGGCTCCGCAAGCTCAACCTGCGCGGCTGCCACCCCGTGCTGCGGCATCAGGTGGAAGACTTGCGGCGCGCGTGCACGCAGCTGACAGACCCGGCGTTGGTTGAGGTCGACGGCCTGGTGCACCAGCTTCATCCCAGCATGCCGCCCATTATACAGGCGGTTGCGGCACAGGTTCTGGCAGATATGACTGCTGTGGGGCACCTGGGAGCTCAGGCAGCCATGGTTGCCACTGGCGCCATTCCAGCTCTGGTGCAGCTGTTGGGGCCTGGCGCCTTGGCAGGAACGCATGAGTTGGCAGCATGTGCACTGCGCAACCTAGCATATGCAAACGCTACACACCAGGCCGCCACGTCTGACTCGACACACACACGGGCGGCAGCAGCAGGCGCTCCGCAACCTGGCTGCCAGCGACGCTGATAACCAGGCTGCCGGGGAGGGGAGGAGGGCAACCTCTTTCTTTTGACTCCCTGGTAGGCTGGCGCGCCGCGTAGCCTTGCGGGCTCTCTAAGTAGAGCCCCCTAAGGCCTTAACTCACGCCTCGGGGAGGCCTTAACTCACGCCTCGGGGTCCTCCGGGCGCGTACGTGTAAAACCTGTACAACCCAGAAACCCTGTCGGTGCAGCAGCTGCTGGAGCCCAACTCACCTGCAGACATGCAAGAGAGAGCAGCAGTCGCACTCAGCGTCCTCAGGTTTGACGTGTCGCTGCCGTGACTAAGCGCCACCCCATGCCGTCCAGGCCCATGGCTTTGCCTCACAGGCACCCCTCACAGGCACACGGCCTCGCGGGCTCTCTTGTAGAACCTCCCCAGATATCTAGCCTAGCGTAAACTCCATTAGCCTGTACCGATGGCCTCGAAAAATACTCTTTAAATGATTCTGGAGACAGAGTACCGAGCGCAGCGTTTTTTTGTTTGTTGAGTATTTCGATTGTACCGATGGGTTTTAAATGAATGTTGTCAAAGTACCGACACTACGTGCATGTGTTCAAGGCCATCCCTCAGTTGTGCAACCAGTTGTGCAGCAAAAGTTGAACAAAATGTCGTCTACTGGAGTCAAACTTGGGTCCACTGGAGAGATATACTCATTACCCACTGTACCGGTCCACGAAACTCATTAATTATACAAGTAACGGCTCAGAGTACCGAAGGCCTCCGGGACTTAATTATCGGTACAGGCTTATGGAGTTTACGGTAGGCCTGAACTCATGCGTACACCCCTGGGTCCTGAGGGCACGAATATGTAAAACCTGTCAAACTTCACATGCACGCACCGGGGCACGCATGGTGGTCCTTGGTGGGCTCCTTGCCAGCAGCATCCAGCCGCACTTCGGGCACGCCTGCTCTGCTTCTGCCCCAGTTGCGCCTCATCGCCATCAGCAAAAGTTCATATTCAGTTGCACCCCGTCGACGTTCGTAGGAAT
>VFSX01000029.1:737647-752647 GCA_016618255.1 Chlamydomonas sp. UWO 241 | reverse complement strand
ACACATTATTAAACCCTAAAACCCCTATCCCCCCACACCCCCAACACGCAGGCGCCGACGCGAACCTGCACAAGGCTGCCGAGAAGCTGTCGGGCCGCGTCCTGTTGCTCGCAAGAGACGTCTCTGGTCGACTACACGCCCACACCACCGTCGCCCATTAAGCCCTAGCCCCCCAACCTCCAGCCCTGCACGCTCAACACGCAGGCGCGCAGACGCGTAAGGCAATCGAGGCCGAGGTCTCGCGCATGCGCCACGACATGATCGCGTGGCTCGTCGTCTAAACCCTAGACCCTTAAACCTTCAACCTGAACCCATTACCCTATCACATTTACCCTAGCCTCTTAAGGCTTGAGAAACCCTGAACCCTACTCAACCCCAATCACGCAGGCGCCGACGCCAACCTGCACACGGCTCCCGAGAAGCTGTCGTGCCGCGTCCTCTCGCTCGCAAGAGACAACTCGGTCTACACGCCCAGACCACCGTCGCCCATTAACCCCTAGTCCCCAACCTTATAAAACCCGAAACCCCTAAACCTCAAACACGCAGGCGCCGACGTCAACAAGCACGGGGCTGCCCAAAACCCCAAACCCTAAACATGCAGGCGCTAGCGTCAACCCTAAACCATTTACCCTAAACCCCAAACACGCAGGCGCCGATGTCAACGAGCACGGGGCTGTTGAGAAGCCGCCGGGCCGCGTCCTGTTGCTCGCAAGAGACGTCTCTGGTCAACTGCACGCCCACACCACCGTCGCCCATTGACCCCTAGCCCCCAAACCTTCAGCCCTACAGGCTAAACACACAGGCACGCAGGCGCGCAAGGCAATCGAGGCTGAGGCCTCGCGCACCCACCACGACCTGGTTGCGTGGCACGTCGTCTAAACCCTCAACCCTCAAACCTACAACCCTAAACCCGTTACCCTAAACCCTTTACCCTAGCCTCTTTATACTTGCTCTTACTTGATCGACGCAATAAATGACGCGGCTCTTAATCGATTGACCCTTACCTTCAACCCTGAACCCCTGAACCCCAAACACGCAGGCGCCGACGTGAACCTGCACACGGCTGCCGAGAAGCTGTCGGGCCGCGTCCTGTCGCTCGCAAGAGACTACTCGGTCTACACGCTTGGACCGCCGTCGTCCGTGTAGGTTGCCGTAGAACCGCTTTGCCTTGCCGATTAAATAATTCGGAAAACGTCGCAGCAAGGCCGATTTCTAAAAAAAATTGCCGAAAAAGTCAAAAAACGCCCAAAGTGACGTCAAAACAGGGAAAAGATTCAAAAAGAAACTGCGGCAAGGCACCTTAATTCTAAACAACGACCCCCTTTATAAAAGTGGCGGCAAGGCAAAGCGGTACTACGGTATGGGCATGGGTCCGTGTAGGATGTGGATAACCCCTCTAGGGGTCAACACAGGAACCCTAGAACACGAGACCCTAGAACACGAGAACCCTATAACACAAGAACCCTATAACATGAGGACCCTATAACACGGCACCCCCTGCTCGTCTGCATGCAGCGGCGCATGCACCAGCTGGGTGTACCCCCCCACCCCGGACCCCCTCTCAGGCTGCGCCTGACCCTGCTATACCGCCGCCTGCCTGCCTGCCGCCGTCTGCCTGCCTGGCTTTCACCTGGCCCTTCTATTCCGCCCTCTGCAGGGTCGTCGGCCCAGAGCCCAAGTCGGCGCTCAACGTGTCTCTGATGCGCAGCCCAAACACATGACGTGCCCCTCCGCCCCGACCCCCTCTTGGCCTGCGCCTGACCCTGCTATTCCGCCCTCTGCAGGCCACGGCCCAGAGCGCAAGTCCGCACTCAACGCGTCTCTGATGCCCAGCCCGCAAACTGCAAACGGTGTTCCACCTCCACCCCCTCCTGGCCTGTGCCTGATTATACTAACCACCATCCGCCTGCCTGCGCCCGACTTTGCTATTCCGCCCTCTGTAGGGTCGTCGGCCCAGAGCGCAAGTCCGCGCTCAACGTGTCTCTGATGCTCAGCCCACAGACCGCAAATGGCGCGACCACGACGACAGCGCCAGACGGCTCTGGCGTGCTGCGGACACAGCTGCAGCTTGTGACGACGCCGCAGGTAAATACTGACCACTGAACAAGGCACTACTACATCTCGGGGCTCGGGTGTTCGAGGTCTTGTGGTGGGAGCGTGCAGGGGTGAGGGCCCCACCCCCAGTTGGGGCCCTGGAGTGGCGTTCGTGCTCCGGACGCAGCTGCAGCTGGTAACGACGCCGCAGGTAAGCTGGCTGTGCACTGCTGCTGCTGCTCCTGCTGCTGCTGCTGCTGCTGCTGCTGCTCCTCCTGCTGCTGCTGCTGCTGCTGCTGCTCCTGCTGCTGCTGCTGCTGCTGCTGCTGCTGCTGCTGCTGCTCCTGCTGCTGCTGCTGCTGCTGCCCCTGCTGCTCTTGCTGCTGCTGCTGCTGCCGCTGCTGCTGCTTCTGACGGTTCCCCACGGCCTCCACAGCCTAAGCGACTCACCTCGCCCACCCATCCTCACCCACCCACCCACCCACACACACACAACTCTTGTCATCTGACAGCGCCCAAACGCGGTGCCTCTGTCTCCACAGGGACGCACCGCCGCCGCGGCTGCCGCTGCTGCTGCTTCTGGCGGTTCCCGACGGCCTCCACAGCCTAAGCGACTCACCTCGCCCACCCATCCTCACCCCCCCCCCACACACACAACTCTTGTCATCTGACAGCGCCCGAACGCGGTGCCTCTGTCTCCACAGGGACGCACCGCCGCCGCGGCTGCCGCTGCTGCTGCTCCTGGCGGTTCCCGACGGCCTGCGCAGCCTAAGCGCCTCACCTTGCCCACCCATCCTCACCCACCTACCCCCACATACACACGGCTCTGCCACCTGACAACGCGCGAATGTGGGGCCTCTCTCCACAGGGACACACCGCCGCCGCGGCTGCCGCTGCTGCTGCTCCTGGCGGTTCCCGACGGCCTGCGCAGCCTAAGCGCCCCACCTTGCCCACCCATCCTCACCCACCTACCCCCACATACACACAGCTCTGCCACCTGACAACGCGCGAATGTGGGGCCTCTGTCTCCACAGGGACACACCGCCGCTGCGGCTGCCGCTGCTGCTGCTCCTGGCGGTTCCCGACGGCCTGCGCAGCCTAAGCGCCTCACCTTGCCCACCCATCCTCACCCACCTACCCCCACATATTCACGGCTCTGCCACCTGACAACGCGGGAATGTGGGGCCTCTGTCTCCACAGGGACGCACCGCCGCCGCGGCTGCCGCTGCTGCTGCTCCTGGCGGTTCTCCACGGCCTGCGCAGCCTAAGCGCCTCACGATGTCAATGGTCACTCAACTGCGTGCGGATCTCATTACCCAAGGGCACCTGCTGGAGCATGTGTCCGCGCATGGCGTTATGATCGTGTTCAAGTTTGGCTCGGTCGTGTTCTTCGAGCCGCGGGGCGGCGGCAGCGGCGGCGGCGGCGGCAGCGGCAGCGGCAGTGGCGGCAGCGACAGCAGCCGCGCCAGCGGCAGCGGCAGCAGCGGCAGCGGCGGCAGCAGCGGCGGCAGCAGCAAAGATGTGGAGGAGGTGAAGCAGGAGCTCAAGCGCGCGGTGCGTGCGGCCTCGACAGACCAGGAGCCCGCCAACCCGCGCAAGGAAGGCAAGTGCGTCATGGAAATTACTCACGCCGTTGTCAGCATCATGTAACGATGATCAGGATGGACACACACACACACACACACCTGCACCGTCTTCGGCGGCGGGTCGTCGCTGTCGTTTCTCTTCTACAACACACACACACACACTCTCCCTGCAGAGTCGTTGATAGTGGTGCGCCCATCCATTTGTCGCCTGAACGCCAAGGAGATCGACCGCCTCGCCATCTCTGAGCTCTCCACCCCTCACCACACACACACACACACTCACACACACACACGCACACACGCACACACACACACACACACACGCAGAAGCCTCCGTCGTGGTGCGCCCATCCATGCGTCGCCTGTACGCCAAGGAGACCGACCGCCTCGCCATCTCTGAGTTGGACCTCGGCAACCTTGAAGTTATTTGCCGCGTGATCGGGCAGTCTGCCGCACTCGACCACTACACGAGGTTGGTTCCCAGAGGGAGTTAGGAGGCCCTCCCCCCCCCACACACACACACAATCGCGTTCCAAAGAAAGAGCTCTCGACCTCGAGGGGAACCTGAAGGTCATTTGCCGCGTGATCGGGCATTCGGCCGTGCTGGAACATTACATGAGGTTTGTTGGTGCTCATCAGGGGATTGGTGCCCAACAGGGGATTGGTGCTCAGAGGTCATTTTTTTGCGAGTGACCGGCCGCGCTCGACTTCTACACACGATGGGTGCCCCGAGGGATTTGGGAGTCCCCCCCCGCACACCCACATACAATCACGCACTCAAGGCAGAGCTCGACCTGGTGGTGAACCTGTAACCCTAAACCCTTAACCCTTAACCCTTGAGGGTTAAGTGACCCTAAACCTGGTGTTGAACCTGTAACCCTGAACCCTGAACCCCCCACGCGCAGCAAGGTCGACGAATCACTGCGTGACTTTGACGTCATCCTGAGAGACCTCGCGGACAACGCCACCTGCCACACACACACACACACACACACACATCACACACACTGCGCAGCAAGGTCGACGAATTGCTGCGCGACTTCGACGTCATCCTGAAAGACCTCGCACACGCTCTGTGCACCCTTGTGTGCACCCTTAACCCTCAAACCCTAAAACGTAAACCCTAAAACCAAAACCTTAAACCCTAAACCCCAACCCCCACAACAACGATTGCAGCAAGGTCGACGAATCACTGCGCGGCTTTGACGTCATCCTGAGAGACCTCGCGGACAACGCCGACTGCCACCACACATACAGAGAGAGAGAATCGTTACAGATCCCACCGCTAGACATCCTGGTTTACGGCTCTTGCCTGTGCTAAAGCACATACCCCGGCAAACCACACACACACATACACACACGCGCTCACACACACACACACTGCGCACTGCGCAGCAAGGTCGAAGAGTCACTGCGTGACTTCGACATCATCCTGTTAGACCTCGCACGCGCTCCTTGTATGCACCCCTGAACCCTGAACCCTAAACCCTACACCCTAAACCTTAAACCATAAACCCTTAACCGAAAACCAACCCCAAGAGAGCTAGGAGCCCCCCCACACACACGACACACACACACTCACGCACCGAAGACCGAGCGCTACCTGGTGGTGAACCTGTAGTAACCCTTACCCCCCCCCCCCCCCCCCCACCACCACACACACACGAATCGCTGCGCGACTTTGACGTCATCGTGAGAGACCTCGCGGACAATGCCACCTGCCACCACACACACGCACACACACACACACACACACACACACACACACGCACACACACTGCGCAGCAAGGTCGACGAATCGCTGCGCGACTTCGACGTCATCCTGGCAGACCTCGCGGACAACGCCGACTGCCACCACACACACGCACGCACACGCACACACATACACACACACACACACACACACACACACACACACACAGCGCAGCAAGGTCGACGAATTGCTGCGCGACTTTGACGTCATCCTGGCAGACCTTGCGGACAACGCCAACTGCCACCACACACACGCACGCACACGCACACACGTACACACACACACACACACACACACACGCATGCATGCACACACACAGCGCAGCAGTTACAGTTACATCGGCTTTCCAGCAAAGACTACCTCTAGTCCTAGTACCACCGCCTAGACCCAAGTCCAGTTCTGGCCCTAATAATTACTTGTGAGGGGCGGTAGCCACCAGCCGGCTGCCTGCCAACGTGTAGTCCCAGAGCAAAAAGGAGAGCTATTGTGCGACGCCTCCAAAATAGGTCCTAACTGCTTCTAGGGGATAGGGGATCAAGTGGCGCTTGCCAATCTACTTGACCGCCGTGGTGGAGGGGCCGGCGCCTGAGGGGCAGCCGGACCGTACACCACGGCTCTCCACCCGACCCTATCCTGAGCACGCACAAACGCCGTGTCCGAAAAAGTCTTCCAATCAGAACGAGTGCCACTAGTTCGCCTAGCTGCTGAATCAGTAGCTTAAGAAAATAGTGTCGGGAGGAGGCTGGAGGCCGGCCTTGCTGCCGAGCCACATCCATTGTGCCAGTCAAAAGTCGTACGAGGAAGACGAGAAGCCGGCATGCGCATCACATGGGCTAGCCACTGCATTGATCGCTTTGCCACAAGGCTCTCAATTGGCTCAGTGTCGCACGCCTGCCGAATATAAGTTAATCTGTGCCGGTCGACCAGGCGCACACCCAGAATGCGACGAAGGCAGTTAGAGTGGGCAACCTCCAATCGAGTCAGTTGTGTTTTAGTAGGGGCCCATGTTTCGCAGCCGTACAGAAAGTGGGGCAGCACGAAAGTGTTGTAAACCCGCATCTTAGACTGCACTTGCATCTTCTTGCTGGCCCAAATCTTATCAAAAGACGCGAACACGCCCCTAGCGCGACCGACACGCACACCGATCTCCTTCTCCACACCACCACTCTGGGTTATCCAACTCCCTAGATACTTAAATGCAGAGATGGTCTTCACATCACCACCAGTCAGCGCAAACGTGGGCAGATCCGCGACAAAATCTGCTGGCAAAATCATCACTTCTGTCTTGGCGGCGTTGATTTGCATGCCAAAGTTAGAGGACACTTTGTCAAGGATTTTCAGCATAAGCGCCAACTGAGCTGGGTCATGCGAGAACAAACATAAATCGTCGGCATACATCAGCATTACTATGCGCTCAACGGACGACGACAACACAGAGCCGCCGGCTCGGGTCACGACTGACACGCCAGCCCCCTCTGGCATCATGTCTAGCGCCTTTTTCACTATGTGGTCAATAAAAATATTGAACAACACAGGAGCAATGACGCACCCCTGTCGCACACCAGGCGACACGGGGAATTCGTGCCCGATTTTCCCAGCCAGCCGCACGGCAGCCGCAGTGTTGGTGTGAAGATCCTCCAACAGATCAATCATGTGCGGATGAACACTATATAATCGAAGGACTCTCCACAGTGCCGCACGGTTTATGCAATCGTAAGCTTTAGAATAGTCGACAAATGCCACAGCCATGCATTGTTTGTATTCGGCATGTGCCGCGCTCAGCGAGCGCAGAGTAAAAATTGCATCAACAGTGCCTCTGCTTTTTCTGAAACCACACTGAGCCTCATGCAACTGACCATCAACCTGCGTGGAGACGCGGTGCAGAAGCATGGCAGCGTACACTTTCCCACACAGCGCAGCAAGGTCGACGAGTTGCTACGCGACTTTGACGTTATTCTGAGAGACCTCGCGGACAATGCCACCTGCCACCTCACACACGCACACACACACACACTGCGCAGCAAGGTCGACGAATTGCTGCGCGACTTCGACGTCATCCTGGCAGACCTCGCGGACAACGCCGACTGCCACCACACGCACGCACGCACACACACACACATACACACACACATACACACACACACACACACACACGAACACACACACACGCTGCGCAGCAAGGTCGACGAATCGCTGCGTGACGTCGACATCATCCTGGAAGACCTCACGGACAACGCCACCTGACACACACGCACACACACACACACACACACACACACACACGCACACGCACACACACACACACGCTGCGCAGCAAGGTCGACGAATCGTTGCGCGACTTCGATGTTATCCTGAGAGACCTCGCGGACAACGCCGGGAAGCCGTTCATCCGGCGCCCGATGATGTTCAGCCGGCTGAGGGGCGGGCGGCTGCTCGCAATGATTGCGGCGTCGTCGCTGATGTACAACAAGGTGTGGAGAGTGGATGTGTGTACGACGAGGTCATTTTAGCACTTTTCCCACGAGGGAGGCAGAAAAGAAAATATTGGAATACATGGTACCAAAAAAAACGACCCCCCCTACCCACCCACCCACCCACCCCATCTCACAAAATACGCCATGCATGGAGCCGGGACCAATGCGCATGGCTTCCTTACAGTAAGGGCTGTCCATCGCAATGTCTAACTCGCCGGCAGATGGCCAAAATCACCCCCCAAATCCAGCCATTCCAAGGCTTGGTCGGCGGGCACCAAGGAGAATGAACCCTCCAGTTCACACTTTCCAGGCAGATTCAGGGTTGACTCTCCTGCGGTGTTTTGCTGTGCTCTCCAAGGACATTCAGATGGCGTCGGTCCCATCTCAATCCATGAAGGTCGCTAAAATCCCTTATGGGCACTTAGTGCACCAAAGGGAGCACGCGGGGGAGTTGGGGCGTTGAGGGGTTGTTGCCCCCCACCCTATAACCCAGGGTCACTTCTTAGAGTGGATTTGTGCTCCTCTCATCAAGGCGGTTCCAATGGTGGTTTCCTGTCCAAAACGGCCCACTAGAAAGAAAGTGCTGAACCCCCCGAAGAAAGCTCTGGACCCCCCCCCCTACCCCCCACCCCCACCCCCAACTTTGAGCCCTCATATCTCGGCCCCCAGGCGTCCAAATTAAAAAATCCGATGGTTCTGGAACATTCACAGCAAGGAGACAAGATTCCAGCTTGTGTACAATTTTTTGTGTTTTCTGCCCCTTGATTTTCCCGTCAAAAATCGCCTCCGTCGGGTTTTGATTGGCGGAATGAACGTGAGGCCCGGGTTGAGCCGCCATTTCCCCAAGATCCTAAGCGGAACCACTGGCATGCGCCCACGCATGCACACAGTAACAGTAACACGGGGTTTTCAGCTAAGCAGGCTACTCTTCTACTGATGATGATGATGGATCTTACAGTCTGTGTGACACCAGTAATGATGTATAAGACCGGTGTCGGCGCTAGCGCCCGACACCTTAAACTCAGTTTCAGTGGGAAACTGGCTGGCTACCTGGTAGGGGTGAGGGTAAACCCCCACACGCGCGCACGCACTGGACCTAGACAGGACACTGGGCCCCCAGATCCACCCTATACCACCCAGGTAGTGACAGCAACGCATTGTTGGTGTGCGCCTGTGTTCTACTACTAGTCCCGCCGCCGCCATTGGCTCCAGCAATCTCCTCCATGCCCGCCAGCAATCTCCTCCACGCCCGCCAGCAATCTCCTGTATGCCCGCCAGCAATCTCCTCCATGCCCGCCAGCAATCTCCTGTATGCCCGCCAGCAATCTCGTCCATGCATGGGCGCCGCCATGCGATCTCCATGCGCCGCGCCGCGCTCCATGCGCGCCAGCACCCGTACCACCCGCCTCATTCCCGTTCTTTAGCCATTCCCCGTGACACCTATGGCTGATCCTTGTTCCGCCGTCCCCTTTGGCATCTGTAACCCGTATCCTCTCCCTGTAGCCTCATTCCCCGTTCTTAACCGCCATCTCCATTATGGTGCCCGCCCGCTGGTGGGGCCTCGCCTCGCCCCATGCCGCACGGCTAGTGTATTGATTGCTGCGCCATCTATAATCTGCGCCTTGGGGCAGGGAACCCCTGCGCCACAACCTCCTCACAAAGCCTAGCCGCATGTGCCTCGCTTCCCATGTTTCTCAATTTCTCGCCATCCGCTTCCATGCTGCCGCCTGCAATCTCCTCCACGCCCGCGAGCAATCTCCTCCATGCCCGCCAGCAATCTCCTCCATGCATGCACGCGCAGAGCGCCGCCATGCAACCCCCATGCGCCGCGCGCGCCATGCGCGCGCCGCGCCCGCCAGCTCCCGTAGCCTCATTCCCCGTTCTTTATCCATGCGCCGTGACGCACTAGCCTTGTCCGCCGTCCCCTGGCATGCATAACCCGTAGCCTCATCCCCGGTAGCCGCATTCCCCGTTCTTAGCCGCCATCTACATTATGGTGCCCGCCCGCTGGTGGGGCCTCGCCTCGCCCCATGCCGCACGGCTAGTGTATTGATTGCTGCGCCATCTATAATCTGCGCCTTGGGGCAGGGAACCCCTGCGCCGCAACCTCCTCACAAAGCCTAGCCGCATGTGCCTCGCTTCCCATGTTTCTCAATTTCTCGCCATCCGTCTCTCTCTTCCATCCAGGCACAGTAAACCATTAGGAGCCGCAATCTGCTTGAGTTCCGATCGTTGTGAGAGGGGGTGCATGCTCGCCGCAATTCTCGCCATCGTGCATCGTGCTCTCCATCGTACCGCTGCCCCATCTGCCACATAGCCTCGCCCCATCAGGACCAGTTCATCAGTAGCGCTGTGCGTCACAGCCGCTCAGGGTAAATTTCCAGATTTTCAGCCGCCCAGTACCAAGCGCAGTTGTCCCGGTTGTCCGCCATCGAGCGGCGCCAGGGCGGGAGCCCCTGGCGAAGAGCTTATGAACTTAACATGGTAAACACCTATGAACTTAACATGGTAGACACCTATCTACTAGAGACACCCGCCGATACTCCAGCACACTTAAGTACTAGAGTACCGCCGGCTCCCGGCCGATAGACTACCGCTCCCGCCGGCTAGACTACCCCCAAACAGCGGTCTCTGAGAGACATGTCTGGCAAGGAGCATATAGGAGAGGACCTTCCTCAGGGTCACAGTTGTGGCCTTGTGGCCAGTCAAGCCGGCAGAGCCGACTGGCGCTGACTGGAACGGTCCCCGCCTGGCAGTGCATGGCTGTCCAGCTCTCGTTTGCATGGGGCTCAGCCGGCGCCCCATGCCTCATGCATGGCCAGGTCCCACCCTCCAGGGGTGCATGGACGACAGAGTTGTCATGGAGGCTGCCTGAAGACCTTCCAACGCCAGTCACCGGCAGACGAGCGACCCCGAGGATGAGCGCGGTGACGAACGCTGCGATTGGTGAAGTGGATTTACTCTGTGTTGCCTCGGCGGTCGCCACCGCTGAAGCCGTGATGGTAGCCCGCCTCCACGGGCAGCCATCTTGACCAATGTCCAGCATGCATTGACGGGCGCCAGCTCCTCCGCTCGTCGATCAACTCGTCGAGATCGGTGCCTCATGGCGTCCTGCATGGGGAGAGGATAAGGGCCGTCTCCCAGCACGGGCCGCGGCAGCGCCGCGGCTACTCGCCAAGCCATGGCAGCGCCGGGCAAGCCGCTCCTGAAGTGTTCCACCGAGGGGCAGTCTAGCAGGAGCCGGGCCAGCACACACACCTCCCAACAACACACACACACACACACATGTACACATGCACACACACACACATATGCCCCCTCCCAACACACACACACACACACACACATGCAGGTGGTTATCAAACTCGGTCTGCTTCACACACACACACACGCACATGCACACGCACACACACACACGTGCAGGTGGTTGCCAAGCTCGGCATGCTCAACACACACACACACACGCACACACACACACACGCACACACGCACCCATGCAGGTGGTTGCCAAGCTCGGCCTGCTGGACACACACACACACACACACACTCTCACACGCGCACACACACACACACGCACACACACGCGGGCAGGTGGTTGCCAAGCTCGGCCTGCTCGACACCAGCCGCACCGCGTGGGAGTCTGACGACCACGACTTTGTGTGGAAGTGAGTGTATGTGTGTGTTTGTGTGTGTGTGTGTGTGTGTGTGTGTGTGCGCGTGCGTGTGTGTGTGTCAGTGATGTGTGTGTGTGTGTGTGCGTGCCAGTCTACTTGGCCGCGGCCAAACAGATCTAGTAGTTGCGGCGACGCGCACGACGGACATGCACCTTAACCCCCGACAGTCGCCCCATGGAATTAATCGGCCCATGGGGAGATGATACGCTGCGATTGAAATTGAAGTTGGTTGGCCAGAGTGGCAACCCAAGTTGAGGTTGATGATGATGAGAGTTTTACAATCCACTGCCGGTTGAAGTCGGTTGGCCAGAGTGGCAGTCCCCCCCCCAGACCCCCCCAAACCAAGGATACTATCCACTCGATTCAGGCGCTGGTTGGTCACCCGCTTTTCGAAAGACATCCCAGTGCACGGGTCATACCTCGTAACAATTGCCAGGGTGTATTGCTGCTAGTAGTACAGGCTTTGCCAGTGCATGCAGAGGCCTCATGTCACGCTTGGTTGGTTGTCTCCAGTTATCACAGTGGTGCCGTACCGCGTGGGAGTCTGACGACTATGATGATGATGATGATGATGGATCTTACAGTCTGTGTGACACCAGTAATGATGTATAAGACCGGTGTCGGCGCTAGCGCCCGACACCTTAAACTCAGTTTCAGTGGGAAACTGGCTGGCTACCTGGTAGGGGTGAGGGTAAACCCCCACACGCGCGCACGCACTGGACCTAGACAGGACACTGGGCCCCCAGATCCACCCTATACCACCCAGGTAGTGACAGCAACGCATTGTTGGTGTGCGCCTGTGTTCTACTACTAGTCCCGCCGCCGCCATTGGCTCCAGCAATCTCCTCCATGCCCGCCAGCAATCTCCTCCACGCCCGCCAGCAATCTCCTGTATGCCCGCCAGCAATCTCCTCCATGCCCGCCAGCAATCTCCTGTATGCCCGCCAGCAATCTCGTCCATGCATGGGCGCCGCCATGCGATCTCCATGCGCCGCGCCGCGCTCCATGCGCGCCAGCACCCGTACCACCCGCCTCATTCCCGTTCTTTAGCCATTCCCCGTGACACCTATGGCTGATCCTTGTTCCGCCGTCCCCTTTGGCATCTGTAACCCGTATCCTCTCCCTGTAGCCTCATTCCCCGTTCTTAACCGCCATCTCCATTATGGTGCCCGCCCGCTGGTGGGGCCTCGCCTCGCCCCATGCCGCACGGCTAGTGTATTGATTGCTGCGCCATCTATAATCTGCGCCTTGGGGCAGGGAACCCCTGCGCCACAACCTCCTCACAAAGCCTAGCCGCATGTGCCTCGCTTCCCATGTTTCTCAATTTCTCGCCATCCGTCTCTCTCTTCCATCCAGGCACAGTAAACCATTAGGAGCCGCAATCTGCTTGAGTTCCGATCGTTGTGAGAGGGGGTGCATGCTCGCCGCAATTCTCGCCATCGTGCATCGTGCTCTCCATCGTACCGCTGCCCCATCTGCCACATAGCCTCGCCCCATCAGGACCAGTTCATCAGTAGCGCTGTGCGTCACAGCCGCTCAGGGTAAATTTCCAGATTTTCAGCCGCCCAGTACCAAGCGCAGTTGTCCCGGTTGTCCGCCATCGAGCGGCGCCAGGGCGGGAGCCCCTGGCGAAGAGCTTATGAACTCCGCGGTGGGGTACTCCTTTAGTCGACTGTTGAAGCCGCTGTTGAATTCTGTTGAATGCTGTTGATATCCGGTCGAATCAACCAAGAGCTGACTCAAATGGCGTTCGACAGGGTCGCGATGTTGATTCTATGTGTGGAGGTGAGTGTGTGTGAGAATGTGTGCAAGTGAGTGTGTGTGAGAGAATGTGTGGAAGTGAGTGTGTGTGAGAGAATGAATGAATGAACGGAGGCGCGTTCTCGTCGCCGAGCCCTGGACCCAGCAATGCGGCGCTGCTGGTGACGAGGATCTCCGTGCCGCTGACGAGCGGGGTAAAATACGACTGGCCTGGCTCCTGCTAGACTGCCCCTCGGTGGAACACTTCAGGAGCGGCTTGCCCGGCGCTGCCATGGCTTGGCGAGTAGCCGCGGCGCTGCCGCGGCCCGTGCTGGGAGACGGCCCTTATCCTCCCCCCATGCAGGACGCCATGCGGCACCGATCTCGACGAGTTGATCGACGAGCGGAGGAGCTGGCGCCCGTCAATGCATGCTGGACATTGGTCAAGATGGCTGCCCGTGGAGGCGGGCTACCATCACGGCTTCAGCGGTGGCGACCGCCGAGGCAACACAGAGTAAATCCGCTTCACCAATCGCAGCGTTCGTCACCGCGCTCATCCTCGGGGTCGCTCGTCTGCCGGTGACTGGCGTTGGAAGGTCTTCAGGCAGCCTCCATGACAACTCTGTCGTCCATGCACCCCTGGAGGGTGGGACCTGGCCATGCATGAGGCATGGGGCGCCGGCTGAGCCCCATGCAAACGAGAGCTGGACAGCCATGCACTGCCAGGCGGGGACCGTTCCAGTCAGCGCCAGTCGGCTCTGCCGGCTTGACTGGCCACAAGGCCACTACTGTGACCCTGAGGAAGGTCCTCTCCTATATGCTCCTTGCCAGACATGTCTCTCAGAGACCGCTGTTTGGGGTAGTCTAGCCGGCGGGAGCGGTAGTCTATCGGCCGGGAGCCGGCGGTACCCTAGTACTTAAGTGTGCTGGAGTATCGGCGGGTGTCTCTAGTAGAAGAGTAGCCTGCTGAGCTGGAAACCCCGTGTAACTTGTAACTTGTATCACAGGACGTGGTAGCTTAGAGAGGGGGGGTAGCTGGCTCAGGATGTGGTAGCTGGCTGATCACGGTGCCGTACCGCGTGGGAGTCTGACGACTATGTGTGGAGGTGAGTGTGTGTGAGAATGTGTGCAAGTGAGTGTGTGTGAGAGAATGTGTGCAAGTGAGTGTGTGTGAGAGAATGTTTGGAAGTGAGTGTGTGTGAGAGAATGTGAGGAAGTGAGTGTGTGTGAGAGAATGCTTGGAAGTGAGTCCGTGTGAGAGAATGTGTGTTTGAGAATGTGTGGATGTGAGTGTGTGTGAGAGAATGTGCGGAAGTTAGTGTTTTGAGAGAGAGAGTAGCGTTACAAATCCACTGCCGGCGGTCACAATCAGTTCCAAAGTTCCAGCGGGACTATCAGACAGCAGGCACAAGGCCCACCAAAAAGGTCGAGCTACAAAAGTAGCCACACGGTAGCGCCTCCCACACGGGGTGGTGGGCGCCAAGCAGCAGCAGGGTCACCTCAGCAAGCCCCCTCCAATGGATGGAGGGCAGCCTAACGTATACAACTATAAAGGGACCAGTGTGTGTGTTTGTGTACCAGCTTTCTCTCGTATTAAGGAGCGGAGCTGGCTGACTGCACTGTTGTGCTGATTTGTTGGATTGACTGCTTGGATCGTATCACTCGCCCGCACAGGTTATATTAGGTTCTTCTTGACCAGCCCCCATGTCCCTTCCGACACACACTCATCAGTAGCCTCT
>VFSX01000029.1:710147-735147 GCA_016618255.1 Chlamydomonas sp. UWO 241 | reverse complement strand
ACACACACACACACACGCACACACACACACAGACACACACACACACACGCAGGTGCGCAATGAGCGCGGCACCACCAACGTAGAGCGCATCATCATCGCACCCAGCGCGCTCCCAACACACACACACACACACACACGGAAACACACACGCATACACGCACACGCATACACACACACACACACACACGCGCAGGTGCGCAACGAGCGCGGCACCGCCAACGCAGAGCGCATTATCATCGCACTCATCGCGCTCGAGATCGGCGTCAACCTTGTGCTCCACCTGTCACACTCGTCTTAGTGAGAGCCAGGCCTCAACAGTTGAACCAGCAGAGGGATGGCACCAGCACCAGCAATCACGAATGCATTCTCAGCATTCTGAGATCTGAGAAGAGTTGGGACAGCGCTGCTGCTGCCATCGCCTGCACGAGAGCGGGAGAGACAGGCCCCAGCAGCTCCACCTGTCGCACTCGTCTTAGATCTGCTGCCGCTGCGGTAGATGGCCTGGTGGTGTACCCATGCTACGTCAACCTTGTGCTCCACCTGTCGCACTCGTCTTGATGATGGATTTTACCGTCGTGTGTGATGTGTATTGCTAGGCGGGGACTGTTCCAGTCAGCGCCAGTCGGCTCTGTCGGCTTGACTGGCCACAAGGCCACTACTGTGACCCTGAGGAAGGTCTCCTATATGCTCCTTGCCAGACATGTCTCTCAGAGCCGCTGTTTGGGGTAGTCTAGCCGGCGGGAGCGGTAGTCTATCGGCCGGGAGCCGGCGGTACTCTAGTACACCTTAGTGTGCTGGAGTTTCGGCGGGTGGTCGCTAGTAGAAGAGGATCCTGCTTGGCTGGAAACCCCGCGTTAAACAAGTAACTACTTGTTTAACTCTCTCATCATCAAAATTACTTGTTTGTTATTACTTGTGTGACGTGTAATGATGAGAGAGTACACATCCACTGCCGGCGGTCACAATCAGTTCCAAAGTTCCAGCGGAATGCATGACACCTGCATGCCCACGCCTCGTGTCACCCAGTCCGCAGGGTGGTCTGCAGAGGCATCGGCACCGGAGCGCACCATGTTATGGTTGGATGCCAGCTACAGAGGGTGGTGGGGGTGCGTGTGTGCGCTGGTGTGAACAAATCGAGCTCTCCCCGGTGCGTGTGTGTGCAGGGGGGGGGGGACCCGCGGCATGTGTGCTGCGTCTGTGTGCGAGCGCATGTTCATCACGCCCAAAAGTCTCTGCATTGCTCTGCACGGCCACCAGCACTTTCAGCACTTTGCCGCAGAACGCCCTAAATTTGATGGGTCGAACTGCAAGGTTTTTTTTTGCGCCAATGCACCTCCTGCCTCCTTCCCTCCCATCCACCTGTGTTCCATCCGGCGAATGTCTCGATCTGCCGAATCCACCACAGATCACTGGCTAGAGCGTTGGGTAGGGATGGCGGAGGAAGGGTGCAGATCTGGGGTTACACCAGACCCTGAGGCATGCGTCGTTGCGTGCTCCACTCCACCGCTACTCCATGCTGGCGGTCCGTCAGGTGGTGGTCCGGTCGCTGGGGGGTCTTCTCCCCTGCTCCGTCAGCCACTCCACTCGGCCACATCTCCTCGCTGCAGCGGCGAAGCTGTGCGCGCCTCCTGATTTGTGGAGCAGCTCAGGAGCAAAGCCATGGGATCGCATCATTGCTGGGCCAGGGCGTGAGGAGGCGGGGCCAGCGAGCCGAGGGGGGCGAGGCAGGAGTGCAGCTGCGATGCATTCGAGGCTTCGCTAGTGCAGGCAACAGCGGCAGGGGCAGGGCGGGGCCGCAGCCCTGCCGGCGGCCGTGGGTGGGGAGCGAGCAGCCCTCAGCGAGGTGGTGGGCAACAACAGGTGCGCGCGGACTGCACTCAGCTTGGTGACATGGGACAAGTCCGTGCCCATGCAACCACGCATGCACACACACAGCAGCAGTAACATCGGATTTCCAGAGAAGACATCTCCTAGTCCTAGTACCACCGCATAGGCCCAAGTCCAGTTCTGGCCCTAACTAACAATCTACGCACACCGAAACAAAAACCAGTCGACAAGAGCGGCGCAGCACAGCTGATGTCGCCGACCTCCCCACACGCACACGCTCACACACACACGCGCATGAGCACACGCATGCACACAAACTCGCACACGCACACAAACACGCACGAAGGGCCCCGTCACTCCCACTTTTCCTAGGTGTCAAATTTACACTCACGCCAAACCCTTCAGCATTGAAAATTCGCAGGGGCCTTGAATACATATTCAGGAAGCCTGTTAAAAATTTGCAGTGCTCGCCCGCTTGGGTAAGGCGACCTCCTTTGGGGCGGCACTTTTGGCGGTGGCATCGGCAGGGTCGGGGATGCCCCCCAGGGGGCGCGGTTCGACGGCAAAGTCGGGGTACGAAAAACGGTGCCCCAGAAACACACCAAAATGTGGCCTGCGCCACGCCGTGGCGCTCTCCGCCCCCCAATTGAAGCGCATCACTAATGTATATGTTTATCCCAGCACATGGCACTCCGTTTGGGGACGCTTCAGCAAGTGGGCACAGTGAGGCAGAGTGTGTTCGTGTCGTCCAAATCAGCCCCTCGCGGCCATTCGCGCATGCGATCGACCTAGTAATATATCATGGGACTCATATGAGTCCGCGCGGCGTGCCGGGGCGCCCTGCGTGGGGTGTTCTGTGAGGGGCCTTGCATGGCAGACTCGAATACCGCCTCCATGGCCGCCTGGCGAAGCCCGGAGCCGTGCACCACTCCATATGGACGCCACATAGCATGTGCAACAGGTCTGCCACGTTGGGGTGCATGCGGCGGGCCTCCATGCGGCGATGCAGCTGCACACAGGTGGCCCAGTTTTTCGCGCACTCTCTCTCGCCCTGTGCCACCCAGGCGGCCTCCCCTCGCACCCCAGTGTTGCACACAGCTACAAGACACATATGGCCGCGCTTTGTGACGCGCGGCGACAGTGGGCGGCCCCTGTGGGCTGCGCCAGGGGTGTGCGAAGCCTCTCATACACACACTTTCCAGTCCCCACTCGCCCCCGCTGCACGCACAGCGTCGCCGCTACGCTCAAAACAACGCCAGGGTCATAAGGGACAAGTCTGCACCGCGTTTAGTTTGACACCGTGAAAATTTTGGGCTTGGGTGGGAGTGACAGGGCCCTTCACGCACGAGCTCATGCACACGCACACTCACAACCTTAATCTGCAGGTTCGCAGCACAACTGATGTTGCCGACCTCCCTACACACACACGCACGCACACATGCAGACACGCACGCACGCACACGCACACTCACAACCCCAATCCGCAGGGTCGATATTGGCGGGCGCACCACAGCTGACCGCATCACACATCTGAACTGTCGACAGTCACCGCTGTCACCGGAAGCAATCGCCCTAACTCCCGACCTGCGCGCACACACACGCACACAAACACACACAATCACACGCAAACGCATGAAAACAAGAAGAAAACAAACAATCCGCAGGGTCGATATGAGCGGGCGCAGCACAGCTGACGTTGCCGACCTCCCTTCACACACACACACGCATGCATGCATGCACGCATGCATGCACACAAACGCGCACACGTGCACACACTCACAACCTCAATCCGTAGTGTCGACATGAGCGGACGCACCACATTTGACGTCGCCGATCTGATCGCATCTGAGCTTGCGAGGAGCGGACGCTGTAGCCGAAAATAACCGCCCCAAATCCCATCCTGCACGCACACATGCACACGCACTTGCACGAACAAAAAAACCAATCCGTAGGCTCGACATAAGCGGGCGGGCGCAGCACATCTGTCGTGCACGCATGGCGGTCGGCATGTGCTAGGGTGCACCCTAAGGATGGTGCCGTGACACACGCACCTGGCCCGCGTGTACAAACTGCAAACATCCCCACATGCGTGTAGCCCGGGCGCGGCGCTTCAGGCAACGGAGGCGCCCCGTCTTCCAACCAGCTCAACTCGACCATGAAGGAGTGCACCTCGCCGAGCGCGCTCTTGGCGCTGGTGGAGCAGCACGGCCAGGCGTTCAACCCCATCAACTCGGCAACTGCGCTGACCCATGCGGCACAACTCTTTTCGCGCAAGGGTGCGCGAATCGCAGACATCAATCCCATTGTGGTGCTGGCCCGAGAGCAGCTGCGATCCATGGAGCCGCGCGCACTGGCCAACTCGGTGTTTGATCTCGCAAAGCTGCAGCACAAAGATAGCGCCTTCCTGGGTGCGCTCCTTGAGGCGGCCACACTGAAGCTGCGCAACTTCAACCCACAGGACGTGGCCAACACGGTATGGGCGCTGGCGACACTGGGTCACAAAGACAGTGCCTTTGTGGCGGCGCTCCTCAAGGCGGCCACGCCGCAGCTGCACGACTTCGAGCCACGGCATCTGACCAATACGGTGTGGGCGCTCGCGACGCTAGGGCACACAGGCAGTGCCTTTGTGGCCACGCTCCTGAAGGCTGCCGCACCGAAGCTGTGCGACTTCAAGCCACAGGAGCTGACCAACACGGTGTGGGCGCTCGCGACGCTGGGCCACTATGACCGCGCCTTCATGGCCGCGCTCCTGAAGGTGGCGACGCCGCAGCTGCGCGACTTCAACCCACAGAACCTGGCCAACACGGTGTGGGCGCTGGCGACGCTGGGCCACGCAGACGGGGCCTTCATGGCCGCGCTTATCAAGGTGGCCTCACCGCAGCTGCGCGACTTCAACACACAGGCCCTCTCCAACACGGTGTGGGCGCTTGCGAAACTGGGCCACACAGACAGCGCCTTCGTGGCCGCGCTCCTCAAGGCGGCCGCTCCGCAGCTGTGCAACTTCACGCCGCAGAACCTGTCCAACACCGCGTGGGCGCTTGCGACGCTGGGTCATGCAGACGGCGCTTTCATGAACACGCTGCTTCAACAGGCGGCCGGCAGGGAGCTCGACTTGAACGCCAAAGACCTCACGCAACTGTTCCAATGCTTGCTCTGGCTCGAGGAGTAGCAGTCGGACGTCGTCGTGCCAGCGCAGCTGGCCGCCGCATGCAAGAGGGCGTAGCTGGAAGAGCGCAGCGATCCGCAAGCCTTGCACGCACAGCTGGAGGTGCTTGCTGTGGTGCGCCAGCTGGCTACTCTCGTGCCGCTAGCGAGCAGGCGACGGATGACGGGCTCTTCAGCATCGCCATCGCCGTGCAACTGCCGGATGGTAGCAGTCTGGCGGTGGAGGTCGACGGCCCGACTCACTTCCTAAGCTGCCCGCCGGGCAGGCTCAACTGAGCCACGCTCAGGGATGTGGAGTACCGCTGTTTGGGGCCATTAGTACCTGTATTATACCGCAAACGGCCAAAAACGATGAGTACCGCTTAGCACCGCTGATAAATACCGCAAAAAAGTGTGGGGGCTCGTCTAGCGACAGCCACGGACCTCAGTTCTGCATGGATTTGAAATACGAGCGGCGTTCTGGATAGCCTTTGCTGTCGGATTTCCAGCACAAGTAGAATGATCCAAAACCATGTGGAGGGGCGTGAGCAAAGGCCAATTTTGTGTGGGTGGGAGGTGCCCACACCAATCCGAACTCGAAAGGCTTCGCACCCGTCACGGTCTGCCCCACATCCTAACACCATGGAGACTCTCTGTGGTGCCAACGAGGGCCTGGCGCTCATGCCAGACGACGACGGCGACGAGATGGAGGATATCTCATGAGAGGCCCTCATGAGAGGCCCCCGCCACTGACTCATGAGGGGCCTCCTAGAGGCTCTTACTGAGAACCTAGAGCCCCAGGGACTGTGGTTAGAACCACAAACTGCTGGGGGTCTTGCTGGGGGCTGGGGAGTAAAAGCTGAGTGCGTGTGCACCTGGAGAAATGCTTAGAACAGCTGTAAACAAGGAGTTCTGCAGTCGCGGTATTTATCGCATATTTATCAGCCCATCCCATTAGTACCCCATTAATACTTCAAAAAGATATCAGCGTATTATACCCGTACTAGGTGCTTTACATCCCTGGCCACGCTGCCGCGCAACCAGCTGCTCGAGGCGCGCGACTGGCGGGTGGTGAGCATCCCAGTGATGACTTGCTGGGTCCCGGTCGCAACCAAGGGCCACTGTGGATTCCGCCCCCGATTTAGCCCCCCCAAAAGTAGGGCTAAAACGTCCATTCCCTCAGAGAATTTCTAGTAAGCAGCCGCTGATACCGCCCCCTTAAAGGACGATTAATCCCCCTAAATATCGGGAAAAGGTTACGTAAAGGCGCATCTTCTCCTTTAGTGGCTACTAGTTTTGTTCGCAGCTAACCATGCTAATTCGTATGCCCTACCCCCCCCCTAAATCAGTGCACTGCGTTACTGTACTAATATGTGCGCAATGCTAGCCCCCTTATTCCCCTGGGAATTACCATGCTAAACTGCTGTCGCTGCTGGGGGTAGCTGCAGCTGGGTAGCTGTCAGGTAGCTGCAGCTGCTGGGTGGCTACTGGGTTGGGCACCGTCGTTTGGCTGGGGGTAGCTGCAGCTGCTGGGTGGCTACTGGGTTGGGCACCGGCGTTTGGCTTACAATCGGCGATGTTTCTGTGAACTCTCTCAGCTACACAGAAAAACAAGCGTATGGATGCTGAGCCTTCTCTACATAAACCTTGCGCAAGGTGGTGAACAAAAGCCCCACCGCCAGACACTTCATGTCAGTGCCCGCCGCATGGTCAGTGCACTGCACCCCACGCCTCGTGATGATGGCAGAAGGGGGGGGGGGCACGCCGTCACAGCTGACCAGTAAATTGCATCGACCGACATGGCGGCCGCCAGCACGCGTCATGTCCTCGTCGACACACTCGAAGCGCATGCACACCATGATCGAGGTGTTGTCCTCGAGCACGCATGCGATGCCC
This sequence comes from Chlamydomonas sp. UWO 241, assembly GCA_016618255.1. NCBI lineage: Eukaryota > Viridiplantae > Chlorophyta > Chlorophyceae > Chlamydomonadales > Chlamydomonadaceae > Chlamydomonas > Chlamydomonas priscui. Next base: position 728,280 of record VFSX01000029.1, on the reverse strand, counting down.
GTGTATTCAGGCACATTGGCAGGAGCAGCCGGGCAACACGAGGAACACGTAGTCGCTGCGCGTGTGTTTGTGTGTGTGGGGGGGGGGGGCGAGGGCCAAGGCGGATACGACGAGGGCTGCAGGCGAGGGGGTGGCAGACGAGGGGGTAGCGGATACAACGAGGGCGGCAGACGAGGGGTTGGCAGGCGAGGGGTTGGCTTGGGTTGGCAGAGGGTGGCAGTCGGGGGTGGCAGGCAAAGGAGAAGCGAGCACTTAACCCTTGAACAGCGCCGGAGCTGGAGCGCGTGTACGTGCTGCTAACGCTGATCCAGCCGACAGTTGTCTCCGCCTTGTTCTTGCAGCTCTTGGGCGAAACGTCGCCGGCGCTGTTCACGTCGTCGGGCACATTGCGCGCGTTCTTGATGAGTTTGATCATCTCCTAGGGGTGTGTTGTGTTGTGTGTGGTGGTGGGTGGGCGGTGGGTGGGGGCTTGTGCGCACGCAGATGGGGTTGGTCGGTGCGCACGTGCACGCAAGGGGAGGTGCACGCAAGGGGAGAGGGGGGGGGGCATGCACACACACAAAGGCAGGCGGGTGGCGCACCCAAGCGTGCACACGCACATGAGGGTGGGTCGGTGCGCCCCAGCGTGCACACGCATTGGAGGGGGGGGGAGGGGCAGCCCGCAAGCGCTCACGCCGGTGGGGGTGGGCTGGCTCGCGTGCACGCACGCAAGGGGGAGGGGTTCGTGTGTGTTGGGGGGGGGGGAGCACTCGCACACAGGTTGGGGTGGGTGGCCGTGTAAGGGGAAAGAGGGGGAAGCCTCACCGCATCATCATGCACGCCGCGATCATCATGCACGCCCGCCAGCTGGGGTGATCGATCGGCGTGCGATCTAGATTCACGGTCATGCTGGGCAGCTTGTCCGCAGACATCTTGCGCTGACCACGTATGGTCTAATCTGCAGGCAGCAGACGGAGTTATGGTTGGGCCATGGGGCGGACGGCCATGCACCAGCGGCATGCACCAGCGCTCGCCATGCGCCGCATGCATGCGCCGCGAGCATGCATGCTCACCATGCGCCGCACAACACGTGCATGCCTCTGCCCGACCCAGCATCCACCACCAGCATGCCAGTGGTGCAGCTTTGTTTGAACAGCTGTGTGCACAGCTGAGCATTCAAGACTTGACCTGGCGCTTGCATGCTTGACCTGCGAGCCTGGGCAGCCAGCGGCCAACCAGATACACGCGCGACGTTCAATGAGCTGCGATCCACATAACGCGTGCACGACATCGCATGCTGCCTCATCACGAGCACACGCACCCATGGGTCCCATGCGCCCCCAAGATCTCACCCTGCCCCCGCCCCTGCTCGCGACCCCGAGGAAACATGATTAACAGAACATGCGTGGTGCCAGCTCACCTGGGGGATGCGCTGCTACGCTCCCTTGCAGCGTCAACTGCGGTCAATGCCGTGCTGGCATACCACCGACCCGTACGTTGCGCACCATCGCATCACGTGGCGTGATCAACGATAGGGCGCACTGGAGGAGGCGGGACTGATGGTGAAACACCCCACACTGCCCCCACACTTGCCTTTGATCACTGATATGTGTCACAGCATGCCGAGCCATATGCCTGATGCATGCTCGACCCATCAAAGATGCAGTACAGGTCAGCGCCGCTCATCTCAACTGCCAACTCCTGAACTCCCACACACGCCTGCCGCACGCATTCTGTGACTGCACGTGCGCCAAGGCGCACTCCTCTCCCTGTTCCTGTGCCACCCCAAACACCACCATACACCGTAAATATCGCTATACGGGGTTGGCGATCTCCTCGGGGAAGCGCCCCCACATCTTGGACAACTGCTGATCTTCCCAGCTACTCACGCATACACACGCTGCACGCGCGCACCCCCTCCTGTTCCTCTGACAATCTTGGCACCCATAGAAAGCATGACATGAAGGTCGCACCACACACCAAACACCATACACACACACACGCTTTCCAGGGGCACACTCCAAATGGTGTGGACTCTCACACTCACACTCAAACTCAACAGGCGGGTAGCAGGCGCAAGGATTAGCCCCCTTAACATTGCCACTGTTTTCTAGCATAGTAGCCATGGTGCAGTGACTCGTTTTAGCGGCTAGTCTCCGTGGCACTCATTTTAGGGGGTTAGATTGGTGCCGCCGCATTTTCCGTCAATTATAGGGGGGTAGAATGCGCTGCCGCTTCAGCCATCAATTCTAGGGGGTTAGAATGCTGCTGGGTGTGTGCTAAGCAGGGGGCAGAATCCACAGTGGGCCAGCATGCGGCATGCGACTACCTGGTCAGCCTCGGCGTGGGGCCATTGTAGGAGGGGACGGGGCAAGCGCTAGGATCGTTTTGGGCGGCTGTGGGGCGAGCGCAGGAAACGCTGTGAGGCTGTGGGGCTTTGGGGGGCACCCCCTGCACACCCCTCAGGTCTCCTTGCAGGGACCCACCTACAGCTCCAGTTGAAAGCTATGTATTAGGGAGTGCACATGTAAAGGGTAAAGGCTCCGTCGCGTCTCGATCGATTCATTTGGCTTGCTGCCTGCTGCCATTCCTCTGCTAGTGCAGCTGCTGGGGCCTCGCTCTCCAGCGTACAACTGGTGGGCTGCGTGCAGCTGGTGGGCTGCACGCAGCAGGAATTCTGGGTAACCTCGCCCGGAATGCTGCCGATGCCAACACCATCGCTGCTGCTGGTGCCACCCCGCTGATGTGAATACGGTCGTAGAAGCAGCACCTGCGGCGCTTGGCAGCAGCGGCACCATGATCCGCGCCGACGTTGCGGCTGCCAGAAAAGCCAGTGCTGCTTTGCTGCAGGAGATGAGCTGACCGAGGAACTGATTTGACTAGCCAGCTATGATGATGGATGTTACAGTCAGGGACACCTTTAAAGGCGTATAAGACCGCGCTCGGCGCGTATGGCCCGAGCACTTTACTGAGATGGCTGGCTGTTGGTGGTAGTGAACCCCAACTCTGTAAAGAGCGTGGGCGCACCCGTAGGTCCCCTACCGCAGCGGCAGCAAACGCTTGTTTAAGTAGGTGAGCGCATGTTGGGAAACAGAAACGCAAGGCAGGTTCGTCGCCAATCGCCGAAAGAGACATCCACTCGTGGGGAGAAAGGCCAAGACGTGGCCAAAAAGGATATCAAGCCGGGCAACCTAACGTGTTAAGGGGTTTTCTAACTGGGATTTCAACCAGCATTCACAAGATGCTCAACCTGTTGCCCTTAACCCAGCCCTGAGCAAAAGCTATATTGCCGATAGTGATGGTGCCACGGTGGGCAACGAATATGAGCTGCACTTCTGCATCCGCCTTACCACGGGAGGAGGGGGGCTGCCAGCTGCCCGCACCACAGCATCATAAAACACGCGCCAGCGCACTGAGCCGACAGTGGTTTGTGCTTACTGGCAAGCTTAATCCGGGTGACCTAGCTAGCTACGAGAGGCCTCAACCGGGTTGCACGCATGCCACTATGCCGCTGCCGCATGCTTGTTGTTGCCGCCGCCACCACCGCCGCCCCAGCTGTGGCCCCAGCTCCCGCGGCCGCCCCTCGCCTCCGCGCCCTGCAGTGCGCCCCTGAACACCGCCTCGGCGCCCCTGTGTCCCTGCTCCGCCGCCAGCCTCAGCCCCTCTCTGAGCGTGGCCGTCCGCGGCGCCACCCCCTGTGCGAGCGCGTCTCGAAGCGCCAGGGACAGCCCGTCCGCGTCGCCCGCAGCCACATGCGCGCGCATCACAGCGTCCCACGTGTCGCTGTTGGGTGGGGGAGGGCCGGCGAGCTGGCCGGGAGAGGCCTCGCCACCGGAGTTCATCACGCCCACGAGGCTCTGCACAGCCGCAAGCTGCGTGTGTGCGTGTGTGTATGTGTGTGTGTGAGCGTGTGGGTATGAAGCCCATGAATGAGACTATGTACGGCCGCCAGCTGCGTGTGCGTTCCCACTGGGGGGTGTTGTTGTGTGCGCGTGCGTGTGAATATCCGCTCGCACGGTGTTTGCATGCAGGCCTTGATGACAGCGTTGTAGCTGGCAGCGCCATTCGCACGTGTGTGTGTGTGTTTGTGTGTGTGTGTGGTTGATTTTACAGTCCATCGGACACCTTTGATGGCGCATTAGACCCTAGGAAAGAGGCCGGCAGCTGTCAAAATTCGACCCCTAGCATGCCATCTGCCATCATGATTGCTGTGCACGCGGCAGTGGTTCCGTTAAGGATCTTGGAAAAGATGCTGGCCCAACCCGGACCTCACGCTGATTTCGCCAATCTCAACCCGACGGAGGCGAATTTTGGCGGAAAAGTGTCGATTTTCACATTTTTCGAGGATTTCGCGAAATCTCAACCCGACGCGCCAGCCCGAATCGGCCAATCTCAACCCGAAAGTGCACTTTGTCGGGTTGCGGGGTGGCTAACGGAAACACTGGCACGCGGTGTGCGTGCAGCCGAACCCCCCCAAACCAACCTTGTTTGCGCGCACGCACGCCCCGATCACCGCGTCGTAGCTGGAAGCGCCGTACGCACGTGTGCGTGCATGCGAGCGTGCGTGCGTGCATGCGTGTGCGTGCGCCCGACCCCCCTAAACCCACCTTGTTTGCGCGCACGCACACCTCGATCACCGTGTTGTAGCTGTCGGCGCCGTACGCATGTGTGTCCGAGCGTGTGTGTGCATGCGTGCGTGTGTGCATGTGTGCATGTGCTGCTCAGGCGACCGCCCGAAACCCACCTTGTTTGCGCGCACGCATGCCTCAATCACCGCGTTGTAGCTGGTAGCGCAGAACGCACGTGTGTGCGAGCGTTTGAGTGCGTACGTGCGTGCGTGCATGCGTGTGAGTGCGCCCGAACCCACCAAACCCACCTTGTTTGCGCGCACACGCCTCGATCACCGCGCTGTAGCAGGTAGCGCAGTACGCATGTGCGTGCTCAGCCGACCCCCCGAAACCCACCTTGTTTGCGCGCACACACGCCCCGATCACCGCGGTGTGGCTGTCGGCGCCGTACACATGTGTGTCCGAGCGTGTGTGTGCATGCGTGCGTGCATGTATGCGTGTGCAGCCGACCCCCTGAAACCCACCTTGTTTGCGCGCACGCACACCTCGATCACCGCGTTGTAGCTGTCGGCGCCGTACGCATGTGTGTCCGAGCGTGTGTGTGCATGCGTGCGTGCATGTATGCGTGTGCAGCCGACCCCCTGAAACCCACCTTGTTTGCGCGCACGCACACCTCGATCACCGCGTTGTAGCTGTCGGCGCCGTACGCATGTGTGTCCGAGCGTGTGTGTGCATGCGTGCGTGCATGTATGCGTGTGCAGCGGCCCTGCCAAAACCCACCTTGTTTGCGCGCACACATGCCCCGATCACCGCATTGTAGCTGTCAACGCCGTGCGCACGTGCGTGCGGGCGTGTGTGCATGCGTGCGTGCGTGCATGCGTGTGAGTGCAGCCGACCCCGCGATACCGACCTTGTTTGCACGCACGCATGCCTCGATCACCGCGTTGTAGCTGTCAGCGTCCTGCGCAAGGCCCGCTGAGCCGTACTCCTCAAACAGGCGGCCAGCCGCCTCAACCGCCTGTGTGCGCGTGTGTGCAGTTGTGCGTGCGTGTTTGAGATTTCAGGGTTGTGTGTGCTTCTATGTGCACGGGAGCGAATGAGTGCGCGAGGCCTGCTGAGCCGTATGCCTCAAACGGGCGGCCAGCCGCCTAGGCCGCCAAAAATAGAGAGTGTGTGTGTGTATGTGTGTGTGTGTGTGTGTGTCCGCGACTCGAGCCATTGAGCGCAGCACCAGATTCATCATCGGCGTGGTCGCACACACACCAACATACACACACACACACACTCACACACACTCACACGCACGCACACACACACACACATGCACACGCACACACACACACACACACACACCTGCTCCGGAGCCGCGACGCCCGCCAGCGCACGCAGCACAACGTTGAGCATCGGCGTGGTCACGGGCGCGCCGTCAGCATGGCGGCGCGTCAGCTCGTCGTACGCTGTGTGTGTGTGGGGGGGGGGAGGGGTCGGGGGGGGGGCAAGTATGTATGTGTGTGTGTGTACGCAGCGTTGGTTCCGGTAGTTTGGGGTTTGAAAGTAATGGTTTTGGGTGGAGAGCCGTGGTGTACGGTCCGGCTGCCCCTCAGGCGCCGGCCGCCTCCACCACGGCGGTCAAGTAGATTGGCAAGCGCCACTTGACCCCCTATCCCCTAGAAGCAGTTAGGACCTATTTTTGAGGCGTCGCACAATAGCTCTCCTTTTTGCTCTGGGACTACATGTTGGCAGGCAGCCGGCTGGTGGCTACCGCCCCTCACAAGTAATTGTAAGGGCCAGAGCTGGACTTGGGTCTAGGCGGTGGTACTAGGACTAGAGGTAGTCTTTGCTGGAAAGTCGATGTAACTGTAACTGTAACTGTAACTGTAACTGGTTTTGGGCAGGGTTAGAGGGCAGTCACATACAACAAATTGGTTGAGGGGCAGGCAGTGTTGGGGTGGCCCCCTGCCCCCTCCCAACCCTCTGACCTGCCCAGCCCTCGGACCTCAGCCATTGTAAAGCATGAGTGGTGTTCGCACCTGCCACCGTCGCCTCATCTCGCCCATCATCGCCCACCTCAACCATCCAACCGTGCGGCGCCCCCAGACCTCCACTCCTACTATCAGCCCTGCCAACCAAACATATCGTGTGACCACCCACCTGACGCCACCGTCGCCTCGTCTAGCCCATCATCGCCCACCTCAACCATCCAACCGTGCGGCGCCCCCATACCTCCACTCCTAGTATCAGCCCTGCCAGCAAACGCCCCTACAGCAAGCCTCTATATGTAGCACGCCCCCACTTGACGCGACCATCGCCTCACATCGCCCATCAGAGCCTCTCTCAACCACCCGCACGTGCGGCGCCCCACACCTCCAATCCGCCTCAGCCCTCCCAACGCATGAGTGGTGTCCCCACCTGACGCGACCGTCGCCTCATCTAGCCCATCACCGCCTCGCACACATCGGGCGCAGCAGGCTCTCAGCGAGCATGCGACGCCCTTGCCCCCTCCACTCCTACTATCAGCTCTGCTACCCAAACAGATCGTGTGATCACCCACCTGACGCCACCGTGGCCTCGTCGCCCATCATCGCCTCGCACATCGGGCGCAGACCGTGGAAGGGCGACAGCAGGCGCTGAGAGGGCGAGCGGACGCTGCCGCCGTCCGACCGAGCGGCGGCTGACGATGGCAGCGCCTCGACCGCGGTCTGCAGGCGGTGCACGGATGCGAACGCAGAGCGCCAGTCGCGCACGCGAATGTGCGCCTGTAGCAGAAGCTGCACCGCCTCGATGCTCGGCGCGCGTGCGGACGCGCCTGCCTGACCACTACCGCTGACGTCTCGCTCCAGAAGGGCAAACGCCGCCTGCGTACCGAGACAGGCGTGGCACACACCGATGCGTTAGTTGGGAGACGTTGCAGAGCTGCCACTGCAACCACACTGCACCAGCAGCCCCAAAGCAGCATGCGTGGAAAGGGACGGGGCGCGGCACACTCTGATGCGCGTTAGTTGAAGTGTGGAAGTTGAAGTGCAGCTGCGCTTGCCGCTGCCGCCGCGCGCAAGCAGCCTCAAATGCCGCCTGCGTACCGAGGCAGGCGGGTGGGCACGGCACACTCAGATGGCGTTGGTAAGGAGGCAGAGCTGCCACTGCAACCACACTGTGCCAGCAGCCCAAACGCCGCCTGCGTTGAAAGGGACGGGGCTCGGCACACTCTGATGCGTTGGTTGAAGTGCGGGCAGTTGATGTGCGGGGCAGCTGCCGTTTTTCCACTGCCACTGCCATCACGCTCAAGCAGCCCCAAACGCCGTGTGTGTGTACCGAGGCAGGTTGGGGCGTGGCACACTCTGATGTGTTAGTTGACGTGCGGGGCGGCTGCCGCTTTGCCACCACACTCTGGGCGAGTGACTGCGTCCCCGAGGCGTCTGCGTGTCGCGCAGCGGACCGCATCACCATCATGGCGACGCCCCCGTTCATTGCCCTACTTGCTCCAACAAAACACACACACCCATCAAACTCACCAGGGCGAGTGACTGTGCCCCGGAGGCGTCTGCGTGCTGCGCAGCGGACCGCATCACCATCATGACGACAATCTCATCCGCTGCGTTCGACCCACAAACACAGCCTCCCCAACATAGACCTCCCCATCAGAATCACCAGGGCGAGTGACTGTGCCCCGGAGGCGTCTGCGTGCTGCGCAGCGGACCGCATCACGGCCATCGCCACACCGCTGATGACGCGCCCACGTCCACTGCCCTACGACTAGGCCCCCCCCAACTGAAGTCTGCCATCAGACTCACCAGGGCGAGCGACTGCGCCCCGGAGGCGTCTGCGTGTGCCGCGTAAACAACCGCATCACTCTGCCACGACCACGACGTTGATGACGCGACCCCGTCCACAGCCCTACTAGGTGCCTCGACCCACAACGGAATACAGCCTACACGCACTGACCTACTAGATCCCCATCAGAACCTCCCCATCAGAATCACCTGGGCGAGCGACTGCGCCTCGGCAGCGTGTGCGTGCCGCGCAGCGGACCGCATCACCATCATAACGACGCTCTCATCAACCCGGACCGCATAGTTCAGCGGGCGGACGAGCGGCGGCGCAGCGCCAGTGGCCTCTGCAGTCGGGTCTGCCTCCGATGCCTCCCCATCCTCCTGTATGCGTGTGTGTGCGTGTGCGTGTGCGTGTGTGTTTGTGCGTCTGTCTCTCTGTGTGTGTCGATGCTCTCGTCAACTTATACCGCATAGCTCAGCGGGCGGACCAGCAGCGGCGTGGCGGCAGCGTCTGATGCGCCGTCCTCCTCCCTGCCCTCCTCCTGAGTGTGTCTGTGTGTGTGTGGTTGTGTGTGTGGTTGTTTGTGCATCTGGTCAGCGAGCGCAAGAGCGGCGGCGCCAGTGGCCTCTGCACTCTTGACGACCTCCGATGCCTCCCCCTCCTCCTGTATGCGTGTGTGTGCGTGTGTGTGTGCATGTGTGTGTGTGCGTTTGTACGTCCGTGTCTCCGTGTGTCGTTGCTCTCGTCAACTTCGATCGCATAGTTCAGCGGGCGAAGCAGCAGCGGCGCGGAGGCGGCGTCCAACGCCCCGCTGTCCCCCTCCCCTTCCGTCTCCTGTGTGTGTGCATGCCTGTGTTTGTATTTCTGTTTCTCTCTGTGTGTCTTGACGCCCTTATCAACGTGGACCGCGTAGCCCAGCGGGCGCAAAAGCAGCAGAGGCGCGGCGCTGTCCTCCGCCGCCCCGCTGTCCTCCCGCCGGTTAACTGAGGGTAACCGCAGCACCCTCAGCACTGCCGCTGCTGCTGCCGCTGCTGCTCCCGCTGCTGCTGCCGCTGCTGCTGCCGCTGCTGCTGCCGCTGCAGCCATCACCCACCCACCCACATTTTCAGCACTGCTACTGCCACCCACCACCACCCACCTCCACAGGATCCCCCTCGGCAGAAGCCGCAGCACCCTCAGCACTGCTGCTGCCGCTGCCGCCGCCGCTGCCGCTGCTGCTGCAACAACCCTGCTGCTGCTGCAACAACCCTGCTGCTGCTGCTGCAACAACCCTGCTGCTGCAACAACCCGCTCCTGCTGCAACAACCCTCCACCCTCCAACCTCTACCACCCACCACCCACCTTCACAGTGTCCCCATCAGCAGTTGCCGCAGCAACCTCAGCACTGCCGCTGCTGCTGCCGCTGCCGCTGCCTTTGCTGCCTCCCAGTGCCGCAACTGCCATCGAACCACCCACCCATCCACCCACCCACCTTCACAGCATCCCCATCAGCCGCAGTCGCAGCACCCTCAGCACTACTGCTGCCGCCGCTGCTGCCGCTGCCACCGCTGCTGCTGCCTCCCAGAGCCGCCACGTGCACCCACCCAACACCATCCACCCACCTTCACAGCATCCCCCTCAGCAGTTGCCGCAGCGCCCTCAGCACTGCTGCTGCTGCTGCTGCCGCCACCGCCGCTGTCGCTGCCGCTGCTGCCGCCACCGCCGCTGTCGCTGCTGCCGCTGCTGCCGCTGCCGCCGCTGCTGCCCAGTGCTTCCACGTATATTCTCAGCAGCACCCTCTAGACACTGCTGCCCACCACCTACCCACCCACCCAACAACCCACCCACCCAATCACCCACCACCCACCCACCTTCACAGCTTCCCCCTCGACCGTAATCGCAGCACTCTCAGCATTTCCGCTGCTGCTGCTGCCGCCGCTGCTGCTGCTGCCGCCGCTGCTGCCCAGAGCCTCCACGTACATGCGCGCAAGCGCCGTGTTGCCCGCGTGTGCGGCCGCCATGAGGCAGTCGATCATCGCCTTGGGCCCCAAATCGGTGCCGCGTGATACCAGCTCAGCCTGCGGGGCGTGTGCGTGTGTGTGTGTGTGTGTCTGTGTGTGTGCGTGTGTGTGTGTGTGTGTGCGAGCGTGTGTGTGTGCGAGTGTGTGGCCGCCATGAGACAGTAGATCATCGCCTTGAGCCCCAAATCGGTGCCGCGTGATACCAGCTCAGCCTGCGGGGCGTGTGCGCGTGCGTGTGTGTGCGCGTGCGTGTGTGTGTGTGTGTGTGTGTTGCCTGAATGTGCGGCCGCCATGAGGCAGTCGATCATCGCCTTGGGCCCCCAGTCGGTGCCGCGTGATACCAGCTCAGCCTGCGGGGCGTGTGCGTGTGTGTGTGTGTGTGTGTCTGTGTGTGTGCGTGTGTGTGTGTGTGCGAGCGTGTGTGTGTGCGAGTGTGTGGCCGCCATGAGGCAGTCGATCATCGCCTTGGGCCCCAAATTGGTGCCGCGTGATACCAGCTCAGCCTGCGGTGCGTGTGCGCGTGTGTGTGTGTGTGTGTGTTGCCTGAATGTGCGGCCGCCATGAGGCAGTCGATCATCGCCTTGGGCCCCAAGTCGGTGCCGCGTGATACCAGCTCAGCCTGCGGGGCGTGTGCGTGCGTGTGTGTGAGTGTGTGTGTGTGTGTGCGAGCGTGTGTGTTGCCCGAATGTGCGGCCGTCATGAGGCAGTCGATCATCGCCTTGGGCCCCAAATCGGTGCCGCGTGATACCAGCTCAGCCTGCGGGGCGTGTGCGCGTGCGTGTGTGTGTGTGTGTGTGTGTGTTGCCTGAATGTGCGGCCGCCATGAGGCAGTCGATCATCGCCTTGGGCCCCAAGTCGGTGCCGCGTGATACCAGCTCAGCCTGCGGGGCGTGTGCGTGCGTGTGTGTGAGTGTGTGTGTGTGTGTGTGTGTGTGCGAGCGTGTGTGTTGCCCGAATGTGCGGCCGTCGTGAGGCAGTCGATAATCGCCTTGGGCCCCAAATCGGTGCCGCGTGATACCAGCTCAGCCTGCGGTGCGTGTGTGTCCGTGTGTGTGTGTGTGGGGGGGTGGGTGGGTGTTGCCCGAATGCGCGGCCGCCACGAGGCAGTCGATCATTGCCTTCGGCCCCAAATCGGTGCCGCGCGATACTAGCTCAGCCTGCGATGTGTGTGTGTGTGTGTGTGTGTGTGTGGTCGATTGTACAGTCCGTCGGACGCCTTTGATGGCGCATTAGACCCTAGGAAAGAGGCCGGCAGCTGTCAAAATTAGACACCTAGCATGCCATCTGCCATCATGATTGCTGTGCACGCGGTGCGTGTCTCAAAACAGGCGACAAGGAAGTCAGCCAGCTCGTGCCAAAACCTGGGGTTCTCCTGGCCTGGCCGAGGATTCATAAACTCCCGCATCCGCTCATCTAAATCGGCCTCCTCGGGGCGAGGGATGGACCGAAACAGGCTGTGGGCCCGCACCCGTGCCTCTTCATAGGCAGGGCACTCAAATACCATGTGTGCTTCATCCTCTAGCCCACCGCATAGACAGCACGCCCGCGGCTGCGTCGCTGCCTCTGTCCCGCCACGGCGTAGCGCCCCCGCTCTATCTGCAGCTCATGGAGCCCCATCCTGAACCTAGCTTGAGGCGTGATCCGGGCAGTACTGTTCAGCCCTGAGCTCAAAAGGGCCGGCGGCTCGCTGTTGCTACCCGCCATCCACCGCATGTAGGTCAGCATCTTAAAGCCGCGCGACCACTCCTCAGGTACATCTCGCACGGTAGTGCCGCTCGGCAGCGCCGGTGTGCTTGTCGCGGCGGCCACGCCGCGGTCGCCACGTCCAGCAGGTTGGTGATGCGTACCGGTCCCTCCTGGTCCCACGACAGGGTGTGCCCCACAGTTCCGAGGCACACCTGCAAGCGTGCCGCCCAGCACGTCCCCCCCGCTTCCGCCAGCCCCCAGCTCTCCCGCATCGCATCTTTAAGCAGGTCACCGTCAGGCCGCCCCCGCGCCTTATCCCAAAAGCGCGTCGCCTGGCGCAGTCAATCTGCCGCCAGCGGCCGCCACCCCGCCTCCCGCGCCAAAATACCCAGTTGCTGCCCGTTGCTGCGGACTCCTAGGGACGCACGGGTAAATTGCAGAAGCACTTCATCCAGGGTGCGCCATCCGTCGCGTGCGGCCTTAGCGCCCCTTGCACTTCTGCCTCTCTCCCACCGTCCGCCTGCCCCGGCAAGCACGCCCCCCCCCCAGCATCTGCAATCATCGCAGGGCCCCACACCTCACACCCGTAATTTAGCACAGGCCGTACTAACGTGTCGAACAGGTGGGCCTTAATGCCAATATTATTAAGGCGTATCATATAGCATCTGCAAGTAAGCGCGTATCTGGTGTGTGTGTGTGTGTGTGTGTGGCCCGAATGTGCGGCCGCCACAAGGCAGTCGATCATCGCCTTGGGCCCCAAATCGGTGCCGCGTGATACCAGCTCAGCCTGCGGTGTGTGTGTGTGTGGTCGATTTTACAGTTTACAGTTTACAGTTTACAGTCGATTTTACAGTGCGGTGTGTGTGTGTGTGTGTGTGTGTGTGCGTGTGTGTGTGCGCGTGTGTGGCCGCCATGAGGCAGTCGATCCTCGCCTCGGGCCCCAAATCGGTGCCGCGTGATACCAGCTCAGCCTGCGGTGCGTGTGCGTGTGTGTGTGTGTGTATGTGTTGCCCGAATGTGCGGCCGCCACGAGGCAGTCGATCATTGCCATCGGCACCGAATCGGTGCCGCGCGATGCTAGCTCAGCCTGCGATGTGTGTGTGTGTGTGTGTGTGTCCCGAATGTGCGGCCGCCACAAGGCAGTCGATCATTGCCTTCGGCCCCAAATTGGTGCCGCGCGATACTAGCTCAGCCTGCGATGTGTGTGTGTGTGTGTGCGAGCGTGTGTGTTGCCCGCATGTGCGGCCGCCATGAGGCAGTCGATCATTGCCTCGGGCCCCAAATCGGTGCCGCGTGATACCAGCTCAGCCTGCGGTGTGTGTGTGCGTGCGTGTGTGTGTGAGTGTGTGTGTGTGTGTGTGTGTGTGTGTGTGCGAGCGTGTGTGTTGCCCGAATGTGCGGCCGCCATGAGGCAGTCGATCATCGCCGTGGGCCCCAAATCGGTGCCGCGTGATACTAGCTCAGCCTGCGGTGCGTGTGCGTGTGTGTGTGTGTGTGTTGCCCGAATGTGCGGCCGCCACGAGGCAGTCGATCATTGCCTTCGGCCCCAAATTGGTGCCGCGCGATACTAGCTCAGCCTGCGATGTGTGTGTGTGTGTGTGCGAGCGTGTGTGTTGCCCGCATGTGCGGCCGCCATGAGGCAGTCGATCATTGCCTCGGGCCCCAAATCGGTGCCGCGTGATACCAGCTCAGCCTGCGGTGTGTGTGTGCGTGCGTGTGTGTGTGAGTGTGTGTGTGTGTGTGTGTGCGAGCGTGTGTGTTGCCCGAATGTGCAGCCGCCATGAGGCAGTCGATTATCGCCGTGGACCCCAAATCGGTGCCGCGTGATACCAGCTCAGCCTGCGGTGCGTGTGCGTGTGTGTGTGTGTGCGTGTTTGCGTGTGTGTGTGTGTGTGTGTGTGTTGCCCGCATGTGCGGCCGCCATGAGGCAGTCGATCATCGCCGTGGACCCCGAATCGGTGCCGCGTGATACCAGCTCAGCCTGCGGTGCGTGTGCGTGTGTGTGTGTGTGTGCGTGTTTGCGTGTGTGTGTGTGTGTGTTGCCCGAATGTGCGGCCGCCATGAGGCAGTCGATCATCGCCGTGGACCCCAAATCGGTGCCGCGTGATACCAGCTCAGCCTGCGGTGCGTGTGCGTGTGTGTGTGTGTGCGTGTGTGTGTCCGCGTGTGTGTGTGTGTATGTGTGTGTGTGTGTGTCCCGAATGTGCGGCCGCCACAAGGCAGTCGATCATCGCCTTCGGCCCCAAAGCGGTCCCGCGTGATACCAGCTCAACCTGCGGGGCGTGTGCGTGCGTGTGTGTGTGAGTGTGTGTTTGTGTGTGTGTGTGTGTGTTCGAGCGTGTGTGTTGCCCGCATGTGCGGCCGCCATGAGGCAGTCGATCATCGTCGTGGGCCCCAAATTGGTGCCGCGTGATACCAGCTCAGCCTGCGGTGTGTGTGCGTGTGTGTGTGAGTGTGTGTGTGTGTGTGTGTGTGCGAGCGTGTGTGTTGCCCGCATGTGCGGCCGCCATGAGGCAGTCGATCATCGCCGTGGACCCCAAATCGGTGCCGCGTGATACCAGCTCAGCCTGCGGTGCGTGTGCGTGTGTGTGTGTGCGTGTGTGTGTCCGCGTGTGTGTGCGTATGTGTGTGTGTGTGTTGCCCGAATGTGCGGCCGCCACGAGGCAGTCGATCATTGCCTTCGGCCCCGAATCGGTTCCGCGCGATACTGGCTCAGCCTGCGATGTGTGTGTGTGTGTGTGTCCCGAATGTGCGGCCGCCACAAGGCAGTCGATCATCGCCTTCGGCCCCAAGTCGGTGCCGCGTGATACCAGCTCAGCCTGCGGGGCGTGTGCGTGCGTGTGTGTGTGTGTGTGTGTGTGCGAGCGTGTGTGTTGCCCGCATGTGCGGCCGCCATGAGGCAGTCGATCATCGCCGTGGGCCCCAAATCGGTGCCGCGTGATACCAGCTCAGCCTGCGGTGCGTGTGCGTGTGTGTGTGTGTGTGTGTGCGTGTGTATGTCCGTGTGTGTGTGTGTGTGTTTGTGTGTTGACGAATGTGCGGCCGCCACGAGGCAGTCGAACAGTGCCTTCGGCCCCAAATCGGTGCCGCGCGATACTAGCTCAGCCTGCGATGTGTGTGTGTGTGTGTGTGTCCCGAATGTGCGGCCGCCATGAGGCAGTCGATCATCGCCTTCGGCCCCAAATCGGTCTCGATGTGTACCAGCTCAGCCTGCGGGGCGTGTGCGTGCGTGTGTGTGTGAGTGTGTGTGTGTGTGTGTGCGAGCGTGTGTTTTGCCCGAATGTGCGGCCGCCATGAGGCAGTCGATCATCGCCGTGGGCCCCAAATCGGTGCCGCGTGATACCAGCTCAGCCTGCGGGGCTTGTGCGTGCGTATGTGTGAGTGTGAGTGTGTGTGTGTGTGTGTTGCCAGAGTGTGCGGCCGCCATGAGGCAGTCGATCATCGCCTTGGGCTCCAAATCGGTGCCGCGTGATACCAGCTCAGCCTGCGGGGCGTGTGCGTGCGTATGTGTGAGTGTGTGTGTGTGTGCGAGCGTGTGTGTTGCCCGCATGTGCGGCCGCCATGAGGCAGTCGATCATCGCCGTGGACCCCAAATCGGTGCCGCGTGATACCAGCTCAGCCTGCGGTGCGTGTGCGTGTGTGTGTGTGTGCGTGTGTGTGTCCGCGTGTGTGTGTGTGTATGTGTGTGTGTGTGTCCCGAATGTGCGGCCGCCACAAGGCAGTCGATCATCGCCTTCGGCCCCAAGTCGGTGCCGCGTGATACCAGCTCAGCCTGCGGGGCGTGTGCGTGCGTGTGTGTGTGTGTGTGTGTGTGCGAGCGTGTGTGTTGCCCGCATGTGCGGCCGCCATGAGGCAGTCGATCATCGCCGTGGGCCCCAAATCGGTGCCGCGTGATACCAGCTCAGCCTGCGGTGCGTGTGCGTGTGTGTGTGTGTGTGTGTGCGTGTGTATGTCCGTGTGTGTGTGTGTGTGTTTGTGTGTTGACGAATGTGCGGCCGCCACGAGGCAGTCGAACAGTGCCTTCGGCCCCAAATCGGTGCCGCGCGATACTAGCTCAGCCTGCGATGTGTGTGTGTGTGTGTGTGTCCCGAATGTGCGGCCGCCATGAGGCAGTCGATCATCGCCTTCGGCCCCAAATCGGTCTCGCTGTGTACCAGCTCAGCCTGCGGGGCGTGTGCGTGCGTGTGTGTGTGAGTGTGTGTGTGTGTGTGTGCGAGCGTGTGTTTTGCCCGAATGTGCGGCCGCCATGAGGCAGTCGATCATCGCCGTGGGCCCCAAATCGGTGCCGCGTGATACCAGCTCAGCCTGCGGGGCTTGTGCGTGCGTATGTGTGAGTGTGAGTGTGTGTGTGTGTGTGTTGCCAGAGTGTGCGGCCGCCATGAGGCAGTCGATCATCGCCTTGGGCTCCAAATCGGTGCCGCGTGATACCAGCTCAGCCTGCGGGGCGTGTGCGTGCGTATGTGTGAGTGTGAGTGTGTGTGTGTGTGTGTGTGTGTGTTGCCAGAGTGTGCGGCTGCCATGAGGCAGTCGATCATCGCCTTGGGCTCCAAATCGGTGGCGCGTGATACCAGCTCAGCCTGCGGTGCGTGTGCGTGCGTGTGTGTGTGAGTGTGTGTGTGTGTGTGCGAGCGTGTGTGTTGCCCGAATGTGCGGCCGCCATGAGGCAGTTGATCATCGCCTTGGGCCCCAAATCGGTGCCGCGTGATACCAGCTCAGCCTGCGGGGCGTGTGCGTGCGTATGTGTGAGTGTGTGTGTGTGTGTGTGTGTTGCCAGAGTGTGCGGCCGCCATGAGGCAGTCGATCATCGCCTTGGGTCCCAATTTGGTGCCGCATGATACCAGCTCAGCCTGCGGGGCGTGTGCGTGCGTATGTGTGAGTGTGTGTGTGTGTGTGTGCGAGCGTGTGTGTTACCAGAGTTTGCGGCCGCCATGAGGCAGTCGATCATCGCCTTGGGCCCCAAGGTGGTGCCGCGTGATACAAGCTCATCCTGCGGTGCGTGTGCGTGTGTGTGTGTGTGTTTGTGTGTGGTGCGGGGTGGCGGTGGGGAGTAAGTGCGCACGCACACATGCACATGCACGCACACATCCACACTTCCACACAAATCCACACCCTATCCACACCCACCCACACCTGCACCTCGGCCGCAAGGTCGGCGCTCTCCCGCCGAGATCGCGCGGCGACGCAGCGACGCCACGACCACCGATCGCACAATCGATCACCCATTTCTTCTTCTGATTTCTTTGATTTTTTGCACGTCCCGTCAGTACCCAAAATTCCACACAAATCCACACCCATCCACACACACCTGCACCTCAGCCGCAAGGTCGCGCTCGCCCACTGAGATCGCGCGGCGCAGCAGCGACGGCCGCCACACATTGATTTATAATCATTTTTGCACTTTCTGTTGGTGTCCACACGCTGCGTGCGTATCCACACAACCGCCACCGTACACACACCTGCACCTCCGCCGCAAGGTCGCGCTCCCCCGCCGAGATCGCGCGGCGCAGCAGCGACGCGACGGCCCCGCGCAGCTGCTCAGTATGGGGATCCACACCTACGGTGCCGTCCACACCTCCGCTCCCGGCCTTGCCCATGAGGGGCTTGAGCTGCGCCCATGCAGACGGCAGGCGGCCAGACTCTAGGTGCGCCATGAGGGCGTTTAGGCGGGCGGGGAAGGTCGGGACGTGGCCGTGCGCCTGCGTGCGTGCGTGCAGAGATAGAGAGTGAGAGAGACAGTGGGAGTGCGTGTGTGTGTGTGTGTGTGTGTGTTTGTGCATGCGTGTGTGAGCGCGTGTGAGCGAGGGAGAGAGAGAGAGAAGGGGCGTTGAGGCGCGCTGGGAAGGTCGGCACGTGGCCGTGTGCCTGCGTGCGTGTGACAGGAAAAGGGTGAATCAGGGTGGGAGAGAGGGAGAGAAAGTGAGAGTGAGGGTGAGGGAGGGACAGAGCGGCTTGAGCTGCGTGCACTCATGCGGACGGCAGGCGTCCGGACTCCAGGTGCGCCAAGAGGGCGTTGAGGCGCGCTCGGAAGGTGGGGCTGTGGCCGTCCGCCTTCGTGCGTGCGACACAGATAGAAAGTGAGAGAGAGTGGGGGAGAGGGAGAGAAAGTGAGAGAGAGAGTGGGTGGGACAGCGG
>VFSX01000029.1:680147-692647 GCA_016618255.1 Chlamydomonas sp. UWO 241 | reverse complement strand
CTTCGGTGGCGCATTATACCCAGTGTGTGTGTGTGTGTGTTTGTTTGCACGCCCCTATCTGAGTGCATGGCTGGCGTTACGATGACCAACCACACACACATAAAGTTTGGGGACGGGAGCGGTGAGTGTTTGTGTGTGGGGGTAGTGTGTGTGTGTGTGTGTGTGTCAGAGTGTGTGTGTGCGTATGTGTGGCCGGGGTGACAATGACCAACCGCACACACATCAAGTTTGGAGATGGGAGCGGTGCGTGTGGTCAATTTTACAGCCAGTCGGACGCCTATCATGGAGTATTAGACCCAGTCTGGTGTTTGTGTGTGTGTGTGTGTGTGTGTGTGTGTGTGTGTGTGTTCGCGTGCCCCCATCTGAGTGCGTGGCTGGTGGTACGATGACTAACCGCACACACATCAAGTTTGGGGACGGGAGCGGTGAGTGTGGTCGATTGTACAGTCCGTCAGACGCATTCGGTGGCGCATTAGACAGTCTGTTGTGTGTGTGTGTGTGAGTGTTTATGTGTGTGCGTGTGTTCGCGCGCCCCCATCTGAGTGCGTGGCTGGCGTAACGATGACCAACCGCACACACATCAAGTTTGGGGATGGGAGCGGTGCGTGTGTGTGGGGGGGAGTGTGCGTGTGTGCTTGTGTGTTTGTGTGTGTGTGTGTGTGCGTGTGTGAGATTGTGTGTGTGTGTGTGTGTGTCCGGGGTAACGATGTTGACCGCACGCACATAAACGGTGCATGGATGTGGTGGGAGGAGGGGGGGGGGCCAAGGAGGGGGGGCAGGGAGGGATGCGTTAAACAACACACACACACACAAACACAAAAAATCACACACACACTCCATTCCATCCCATTCCATTACAGATCATTACATAGATAACTGCGATAGCGTTCCAGTGGTCTGCATAAGGGCATCTGGCAATAGCGGGTGACCACTCATTGCTACGAACACACACGCACACACACACACACACAAGCCTTCCCCCGGGTGACCACTCGTTGCTATGAACACACTTTCACGCACGCACACACACACACACACACACACACAAGCCTTCCCCTGGGTGACCACTCGTTGCTACGAAACACACGCACACACACACACACACACAAGCCTTCCCCCGGGTGACCACTCGTTGCTATGAAACACACGCACACACACACACACACAAGCCTTCCCCCGGGTGACCACTCGTTGCTATGAAACACACGCACACACACACACACACACACAAGCCTTCCCCCGGGTGACCACTCGTTGCTATGAACACACACGCACACACACACACACACACACAAGCCTTCCACCGGGTGACCACTCATTGCTATGAACACACGCACACACACACACACACACACACGCACATGCCCTGCACACACACACACACATACAGCATTTTCAAACCCACCGCCACTGCTGCAGGCTGTGCGACAGGCACCGGTTGTGGTTGGTCGAACAGCCAGTTGATGTCGCCCTCAACAATGAGGCTGTCCAGCAGCTGCTTCTGTGTTGCCTGGAATGTCCTCAGTCGCTGGTCCATGCCACCAAAGAGCGCGTGGTCCACGTTGAGCTCGTAGTGGTAGTCCAGGTGGCGCGTCCATGCATCAACCATGCCGCACCAGCGTTCCCACGCGGCCTTGTGCTGCTGGAAGAACGGCACCTTCTTGAACAGGATGTAGTCGGGGCGCTCGCGGAATAGGAGAGCGATGTCCTGGAAGAACAATTGCTTGAACAGCGTGTTGTACATTGTCAGCATGTTCTCACCCATGAGGTCGACCTCGGCCGTGCAAGCCAGCGCCGTCATGGCTTTGTTGCGCACCACCATCTCTGACAGCATGCCAGCCGCCTCGTGCAGCGGCCAGTTATCAGCCATGTCTTGGAAGCCAGCGACGTACGAGTTAAAGCCCTTGACCTCGAGAGTGGCAAACATCGTCGGCATGAGGTCGCCCCGGGACAGGTAGTAGGAGTCGCGGTTGGCGTAGCCAGAGAGCTTTGCCACGGTTTCCCCCGTAGGCTGTTTGCGGTAGACGTTGCTGAACACGTCGAGTGCCCACTGGCCAACCATCTTCTGCTCATCCGCATCCATGCTCAGCTGTGCTGCATCGGCAGTGGGTTGTGCTGCACGGGACGCGTGGGTGGTCTTCGCGTGGTTGACCTCCGTCGTGTCCTGAGCGCTCTTGACAGCAGCCTGGTGCGCAGACGATGCCATGTGCTCGGTGAGGCAGCCATCTTTGTGGAATACCTGCATGCATAGGTGGAGGATGTGGAGTGTTGGACAGCCAAACCCCGGCACACAAACCCTCAACCCAAACCCTCAACCCAATCTTAAGCCTTAACCGCACCTTAACCGTTTAAGGTGCGGAACCACAGATCCTAAACCTTAAACCCAACCCCAAACCCACGTCACGTCACGTTCACGTCACCCACGGCACGTGGACACTCAACCCTTAACCCAGCCGCAAACCTCCACCCCCTTTATTCAAAACATGAACTCACAAGGTTGTCCCAGTAGGCCTTGGTCCGCGTGTCAGGGAGACCGATGCCGGGCAGCAGCTCCGGAACACCGGCTGCCAAGATTGTAGAGTGGGTGCCGTCCAGCAGGTGAAGATGGAGCATGTAGAGGTTGAGCCAGTAGAGGGCTCATCGGTCCCTGTTGTTGTGCCGCGCAAACGTAGCGTGGAAGATTTTGTCGCCGTCGCCCCCCTTGGTCTTGAACAGGGACACGACGAGGACGTCCATGTCCTGCTTGATCGCGTTGCCCGGCGGTACGACATACGTGTAGGACTGCATCGCACAGAACCGCATCCACCGCAGGTGGTCACCGCGCTGGTAGCCACGCTCAGCGAGTGCCATGAGCGCGCCGCTGCGTGCCAGGATCTTTGCTTTCAGCATGCACTGCACATCGCAGGACAGCCATGCATTAGCCCACATGGACCAGTTCTGGTCGGTGTAGCCTCTGGACAGCAGCTGGTAGTTGCGCCCGCCGGTCAGGTTGTTGTTGTTGGTGTCCTTCCTGAGATACGCCGACGCCTTGGACACAGCAGGGCACTTCTTGACTGTCAGGTCGGCGGGCACAGCGTGGCCTGTGTGTGTGGTGTGTGGTTGGGTGGGTGGGTCTCTGAGGGGGAGAGGGAGAGGGAGAGGGAGAGGGAGAGGGAGTCCGCATCGCTGCCGGCCTCAGAGTCACAGACGTCCTTGGGGATCTTGAGCTTGACCGATGCCTTGGCGAGCACAAACTCAACTAGTCCAACAATGCCGAGCTGCGTGCCGTTGTGGCCCAGGATGCTCTGAGACACAATACCTGCGGCCAAATGTGAGGAGCGCGGGTGGGTGAGATCACAGTCCCTGGAGCTGAGCAGGAGCAGGGTGCAGGTTCGGGTGCAGGTGCAAGGTGCAGGTGCAGGGTGCAGGTGCAGGGTGCACGTGTGCATGTGCGTGTGCGTGTGCATGCATGCGCGCGTGTGCATGTGCGCGTGCAGGTTCAGGGTGCAGGTTCAGGGTGCGAAACGAATGGGATCCTGATCTGATCACATACCTTGTCGGTGGGCACTGATGAACAGGTCGTCCCCATGCTCCACCAGCACCGCACAGCCTGCGGTGGGGACCTGGTCTGGGATCTGATCCCTGCCCAGCTGTGCCGCATAGCAAAGCTGCAGGCGACGCGTCTTGGGGGACTGCTCGACACGTTTGTACGTCTTTCTCTTCTCCTCCCATGATCCGTACTTGGTTGAGAAGGGCAGCGGCGTAGTCGGGAAGACCAGGATGGCGCGCGTGCTTGTGTTGAACAGAACCAGCCCCCACTCGGCAGCAAAGCGAGCGCCAGCTGGCAGGTTGGTGCAGGCGGAGAGGGCCGCCAGCAGGGTGCGGATGACGATTGCCTTGTCAGAAGAGCTCAGAACCTCCATGCGTACCGCCGATGAGCCTGCAAAGGTATGCGTGTGGGCTGTGTCAGTGCATGTGCAGTCATCACCCGCACGCGTATCTTGTGTTTGAGCACCACACACACACCTCCCCCCCTCCTCTCCCCCGATCCCCCATCACGCCCCCTAAACCAAGCCTCCCCTCCCCGACTTCCAACTGCGGAGAACTCACCCACACTGAAACCGCTGTCGATGAATTGCCGCGTACCGCTGCCGGCATGGCTGAGCATGCTGCAGAAGTAGGCGTTCTTGCTGGCCAGCGCCTCAACAGCCGCCTGCAGCTGCACCGCCAGCAGCTGCAACACGTTGCTTGGGGCATCACTGGGCAGCACGTAGCATGTGGCAGACGCCACGGCCATCGCCAGGTCCATCACTCCGCTCGTTGACAGCTGCACATCGAGGGGCCGCGTGCGTGCCACTAGCGGCAGCATGTTGGTCAGATTGGCTTGCGTGGTGGCGCTGTTGACCAGCCATGACTTGGCAGCGGGCGGCTTGGGACGCGCCGCCCTGAGCTTGGCCAGGAAGCTGGTGCAGTCGAGCCTGCCGTTGACGTTCATCATGCCGCAGCGGCCTGCCAGATCCCTGGGCAGGCGGGGGGGAGGGGGGGGGGGCAGTGCGGGCATCGTCAAGAAGCAGGTGGTAGCATGTGTAAAAACCTAAAAGCTGCTGCTGCTGCTGCTGCTGCTGCTGATGATGATGATGATGCATACCCTGTTCCCGTGATGCCACTCACTCACTTGATGCACTCAGCCACCTTCAGGACGAGTGCGTTCATCTCCGGAGCCAGGCGGTCGTTGAGGCTCCGCCGGGCTGAGGCCGCAGCCTCAGGGGTTGAGCCAGCTGCATCCATGACATCTTGCTGCTGCTTGAACCACGTCTGCTCCCCTTCGGGCGGGTGGTACCCGCAGTTCAGCAGGCTGGTGGAGGTGGCAGGTGTCGCGCGCGAAGTCCTCACACAGAAACGGGAACAACGCAGCAGCGAGGCACTTGGCGTACCCGCCCTGCATACATGCAGCAGGGGATGGCTAGTTAATCAACGACAGCGTGGGGGGCATGGGCGGTGCTGCAGTCTGGCATGCACGCATGCGGATCCACCATGGGCACAGTTGCACACCTGGTGCCACAGCATCACAAGCTGCACAACCAAGTGCAGATAGTTGATCTTGATCTTCATCTGGATCTTGACGACCGTGGAGCACGCTGCGAGCACGATCTGGCTCACCTGTTTCGCCATCGCAACAGTGATTCGCGGATTTAGGGAGCGTGCCTGGCTGTGCGGGTGATGCTCCACCATCGCAATGCATTCACTTACACTGAGTGTGTACTGATGCGCCTTGGGGAGCTTGGCTTTGGCAGCGTCGTCCTTGTTCCTGGTTAAGAGCTCTTCCTTCAGAGCCCCGATGACCAGCGGCTTGTCACAGTCCAGCTCTATAGCTAGGAATTGCTTGATGTCCTGGTCCACAGGCGTCAGGGCGTGCTTGGAAAAGCACCCGGCATAGCTGCACACGCCCTTGTCAGTTTTGCCGCCTCCATAGATGGACATAGAACATGGCCCCGCCAAGCGCAGGGGTTCACGAGTAAATTATATGGCCAGCGCGAGGGTGTGGCTGACGCGCGAGGCGTCAGTGGCTGCCGCACCGTGGTGTGACTCAGTGTGACACTCCCAGCCAACATCTCCCAGCGCCCCGCCTCGGCCCACGGGGGGCCACAGATGGCCTAGGAAAGGTCTGCAGCAGCCGGGGACAGCGCGAGAGCATGGTGCGGGGTTGCGAGGCGCGCGCAGGCGCGTGTGGCTACATCTTGGCCTAGAAGCGTTTCAAAGTTAGGTCTGGCTGTCCGAACCTCTTCTAGGCCGACCTAGGTATGAAGCCGACCTAGGTGCAAGTCACTTCCAGGCCACCGCTATAGTAACAGTAACACGGCCGCGCAGGCAAACTGCTAGTCTACCGCCTGGGCCTGTACAAGTAATAGGCGGCTACGCACGCGGCGCGCCGCTCTTCTCATGATTGATCACATCACGGCCGACAACTCCATCTCAGGTCTGCTGCTCAAACGCCATCATCTTCTTTGGGGACACGCGGCCGAATACGAAAGCGAGTTCGTGTTGTGACAACCCAGGGCAGGAGCGCACGCTGCCCCCCCCCCTGTGTCACAGAACCCTCTAGGGCGACGCGACGCTGAACCTGGGCGGGGGGGGGGACCGCTGGTCAGCGCCTGACCAACATCAACAACAGGTTCCAGCTGCCACGCAAGCGCGTGAAGCCCATCAACAACCTCAGCCAGGTCTTTGGTTTACCAGGCAGCAACCCTTGTATGGCTGCAGCCACAGCTGTGGCACAGAGCCCAAGTCGTCAGTCTGTGACACCCTCACAGCATGGGCGTCGACTCGATCTCCGGCTGCTCAAACGCCATCATGTTCTTGGGGGGCACGTGCAGGAACACGCGCTGGCCCTCCTCGAGGTTCAGCTCGGTCTCGTCGCGCTGGCGCGTGGCCTGGGTGCGTGTGTGTGTGTGTGTCGGTGTGTGTGTGCGCGCGCGTGTGTGTGTGTGTGTGTGTGTGTTATGGGGGGGGGGCATCAGCAAAATAAGGGCAGGCCCGAGGCGGTGATGGGGGTGGGGGCAAGGGGTCAGTGAGTGGGGGACTGATGCAGTAACACGCGCTGGCCCTCCTCGAGATTGAGCTCGGTCTCCCTCTTCCTTTATCTTGCTGCTCCTCTCCTCCGCCCCCCCCCCCCTCAATGCCTAGGCGGATGCCTCCTGTCTCTCTCCCCTGTTCCCTCCCGTGCACACCCGTGCGCACGCTGACCCACCGTCAGCTCAACGCTCACTCCGTCGTCAAACGTCAGCGTGTACTTGATCACCCAGCCGAGGTTGTGGCGCTCAGACACGACGGCAGGGGCGAGCGTGAGCACGCTGCCGTCAGCCGTCAGGCTCGGCGCCTGTTGGGGGGTTGGTAGGAATGAGGTGTCGGTAGGAATGGGTGCAGGCGGCCTGGGCAACGGAGGGCTTTAACACACACTAACATACAAAAGCACAAACCTGCGGCGTCTTGAAAATCTGGATGTCCGACGGCCGGAACATGACCTTCGACTTGGTGGCTGTGAAGCGCATGCGCTTGACAAACTGCAGATGTGGGTGTGGGTGTGTGCGTGTGTGTGTGTGTGCGTGTGTGGGCGTGTGTGTGTGTGTGTGTGTGTGTGTGTGCGGGCTGGAACATGACCTCCGACTTGGTGGCTGTGAAGCGCATGCGCTTGACAAATTGCGGGCAGAGATGTCGTGTGTGTTTGTGAGTGTGCGTGTGTGTGTGTGTGTGCGTGTGTGTGTGTGTGTCTCATGAGGAAAGAACTGCAGATGTGTGTGTGTGTGTTTGTGCGTGTGTATGTGTGTGTGTGTGTGCGCCATGTGAGGAGACGGCCGGAGCATGAACTTTGACTAAGTGGCTGTGAAGCGCATGCGCTTGACAAACTGCAGGGGTGTGTGTGTGTGTGTGTGTGTGTCTGAGAGGGGGGGATTAAGCGGTCGGAGCATGACCTTGGACTTGGTTGCTGTAAAGCGCTTGCGACAAAATGCAGATGTGTGTGTGTGAGAGAGTGTGCGTGCGTGTGCGTTTATGAGAAAGATGCGGCAGTTTGCGGGCACGACGTTGGCCCCCCACACAAATGTCATGATGAACGGCGTGCGCGTGTGCGTGTGTGCGTGCACTTGCGCTTATGCTCTAGTGGGCCCCTATATAACTTTCCGATTCGTGTTGGGTTTGGCGTGGTGGTTGGTGGTTGTGCACGCACCTGGCAGTTTGCTGGCACTATGTTGGTCTCCCCCACAAACTTCATGATGAACGGCGTGCGCGTGCGCGTGTGTGCATGTGCGTGTGCCCGTGTGTGTGCGTTCGTGAGAACCAGTACGCCAATCTGCGCACCTGGCAGTTTGCTGGCACGATGTTGGTCTCCCCCACAAACTTCATGATGAACGGCGTGCGCGGCGACTTGATGATCTCGTTGGGCGTGCCCATCTGCTCCACGCGCCCGCGGTTGAAAATGACGACCTGGAAATTTGGGGCAAGCGCTAGGGGGTTAGCTCTAACCCCTTTTAGAATCACGAATAAAGGGGTTTGGGGTGCTAGGTCATGCCGTTGCCCATCTGCTCCACACGCCCGCGGTTGAAGACGACGACCTGAGGCCAAAAAGGGGACGGAGATTTGAATTCAAACGGGGTTTCGAATTCAGCAACGCCCAGAGTGTGCGTAGAGGCGCCGGGCAGTCGTATTGGGGGTGCCCCTATGTTTGAGCCCCCACCCACCCCACCCACACCACCCACACACCCACACACCCATACACCCACCAACCTTGTCAGCCAGGTCGAAAGCCTCCTCTTGGTCGTGCGTGCACACAGGCATGCAAAAACACCCATGCCCCCCCACACACACTTTACCTACTCAGCCAGGTCGAACGCCTCCTCCTGTTCGTGCGTCACAATCACGGTCGTCACGCACTACACGCACACACACACACGCACACACACAGACGCACACACACGTACATGCACGCACACGCGCACACACACACACACACACACACACACACACACGTGTGTCACCTTGTCAGCTAGGTCAAACACCACCTCCTGGTCGTGCGTCACAATCACGGTCGTGACGCCAACATCAAATACACTGACGCACATGACCACGCTAACAAAATGGCACGCACGCATGCATGCAAAAACAACCGCGCCCCTTCACACACACGCACACACACACTCTACCTTGTCAGCCAGGTCGAACGCCTCCTCTTGGTCGTGCGTCACAATGACGGTCGTCACGCCAACGCTGCGAACAATCTCCTTGAGGCCGGCGCGGAGCGACTTCCGCACGACCGCGTCGAGCGCACCGAAAGGCTCGTCGAGGAGCAGCAGCTTTGGGTTTGACGCGAGCGCGCGCGCCATCGCGACTCTCTGCCGCTGCCCTCCGCTGAGCTGGCGCGGGTAGCGGTCGCCCAGGCCGTCGAGTTGGACGAGCTGGATGAGGTCATCCACACGCTTTGCGTGGTCGACCTGCACAGAAAGAGAGACAACAACAGGGTTTGCGGGTTTCTCGCTTTGCGTGGTCTCTCGCTTTGCGTGGTCTCTCGCTTTGCGTGGTCTCTCGCTTTGCATGGTCGATCTGCGCAGAAATAGAGACAACAATACAGGGTTTGCGGGTCTCATGAGGCAGCAGACAGCAATAAAAACGTTCCCAAAGAGTGTCTGGGAGACAGAGATCCAGGGCGGCGAGCCGGACCAGCTGGTTGAGGTCATCGACGCGCGCTTTGCGAGGTCCACCTGTGGGGAAAGGAGGGTTTGAGAAACCGAATACGTTACCAACAATTGAAGTGAATAAGTTCGTAACTGAACCTTCTTCAAATAAATTGATAGGGTAAGCTACGTAAGCATGCTCTCAAGAGAGTGATATAGGACACGTTGGGGGGGCAACAGAGAGTGATAAGACACATTGCCAGTGGGAAACAGAGATCCAGGTCCGTCGAGCTGGACCAGCTGGTTGAGGTCATCGACTCGCTCCCACGCGATCGACCTGGTGGGCGCAAATACCCTACCGAAATCTCAAAAACTGATCAGCGCAAGTGAGTGCGATCATAACGTCGACGTGGCGCCTGAGGCGATTGGGATACCGTCTGACGCGACGCCTGAGGCGATCGTGGGTGCGCCTCAGGCGGCGCCTCAGGCGGCGCCTCAGACGGTCGGAGCGCCTTAGGCGCCGCCTGATCCGCGCAAGTGAATGCGACGTCCGAGGCGCCGCCTCAGGCGTTGTGAACGTGGTAAGGATATGCGGCGAAGAGTCAGAGACGAGGACACGAGGACACGGCAAGAGACAGGCCGGCTGGTCATTCCAACAGGGTGTCCGAGACACTCCCTGTCACATCCTGACACGCCACACAAGTTTAGTCGTCCATACAGGCAGCGCCTCACGGCGCCCAGACCAATTGCCCGCCGTAGCAGTAACACGGGGTTTCCAGCTAAGCAGGCTACTCTTCTACTAGAGACACCCGCCGATACTCTTAAGTACTAGAGTACCGCCGGCTCCCGGCCGATAGACTACCGCTCCCGCCGGCTAGACTACCCCAAACAGCGGTCTCTGAGAGACATGTCTGGCAAGGAGCATATAGGAGAGGACCTTCCTCAAGGTCACAGTAGTGGCCTTGCGGCCAGTCAAGCCGGCAGAGCCGACTGGCGCTGACTGGAACGGTCCCCGCCTGGCAGTGCATGGCTGTCCAGCTCTCGTTTGCATGGGGCTCAGCCGGCGCCCCATGCCTCATGCATGGCCAGGTCCCACCCTCCAGGGGTGCATGGACGACAGAGTTGTCATGGAGGCTGCCTGAAGACCTTCCAACGCCAGTCACCGGCAGACGAGCGACCCCGAGGATGAGCGCGGTGACGAACGCTGCGATTGGTGAAGCGGATTTACTCTGTGTTGCCTCGGCGGTCGCCACCGCTGAAGCCGTGATGGTAGCCCGCCTCCACGGGCAGCCATCTTGACCAATGTCCAGCATGCATTGCCCGCCGTACTTGGACGCAAACACTCGCCTGGATGTTGAAAACCCAAACTGTCGTACGGTTTCGTGTTTATTCAGTTCTAGACTTACCGTCCATATTGTTTGCCTTCGCGGGAGGGTCGAAACTATAATGTTTAATGCGATTGCGGGGGTCGTTTTTCGTCGTTTTAGTCGTTCAACGCCCCAAATCGCGATTTTCGACGATTTATATCAATATTTTAGTTTCGCGGGGGGGCAAAAAACGACAATTATACGCAAAGGCTAACCGCCTGGACGGTACTCGGTTTCAGGGGTGCGCTCTCGCTACTCGTCTGAATGATGCGGACCTCTAGCCTAAACTTGATGTTCTCAGCGTTTATGTTTACTTGCGGTCCAATCGGTTTCAGGGTTACTCCCAGGTTACTCGCCTGGATGTTGCGGACCTCTAGCCCAAACTTGATGTTCTCAGCGACCGTCCTGTGGTTGAAGAGCGCGTACGACTGGAACACGAAACCAATGTGGCGGTCCTGTGGCGAGGGGTGGGCAGCATGTGTGTGTGTGCGTGGCGGTCGATTCAACAGGCCGCCGAACGCTTTTGTTGGCTTGTTAAACCTGTGATTACGCACTCAGTGTGTGTGTGTGTGTGTGTGTGTGTGGTTGAGGAGAGCGTACGACTGGAACACAAAACCAATGTGGCGGTCCTGCGACGGGCGGTGGGCAGCGTGTGTGTGTGTGTGTGTGTGTGTGTGTGTGTGGTTGAAGAGCGCGTACAACTTGAACACGAAACCAATGTGGCGGTCCTGCGACGGGCGGTGGGCAGCGTGTGTGTGTGTGTGGTTGAAGAGCGCGTACGACTGGAACACGAAACCAATGTGGCGGTCCTGCGACGGGCGGTGGGCAGCGTGTGTGTGTGTTGTTGAAGAGCGCGTACGACTGGAACACGAAACCAATGTGGCGGTCCTGCGACGGGCGGTGGGCAGCGTGTGTGTGTGTGTGTGTGGTTGAAGAGCGCGTACGACTGGAACACAAAGCCAATGTGGCGGGCTTGTGGCGCAGTGGTCCCTGGGAAGGATTTAAGTAATTAGTTTTTTTGCCGGCTCCAGCAACTTTGATCGCTCATATTTGGCACAAACACAGCGGGTATTCATGCAATGCATGCCGTTGTGCTGCTCTCGGCAAGAGCTTTCCAACGCATCGCTCCACGCCCTCACCCACTAAGTGTGGGGTGGTTTTCTGGGAAATGGGAAATCCGGCTCGGAAAGGTATACGGCTTGCAGGGGAATCACTGTTGTGGCGGGAAGTGCGCAGCGTGCATGTGTGTTTGTGTGTGTGTGTTTGTGTGTGTGTGTGTGTGCGTGTGTGTGTGTGCGTGTGTGCGTGCGTGTGAGTGGTTGAAGAGCGCGCACTACACGAAACCAATGTGGCGGTCCTGTGGCGAGGGGTGGGCAGCGCGCGTGTGTGTGCGTAGGGTAGGTGTGTGGGGGGGGTCGACCTTTTTCCCACCAATAGGAGGAATCCTTAACGGCCTTGTTTTTTTTTATCCGGACACCAGGAATATCCTGGTTACAGTTGTAAAAGACAGATCAGAGAGACTGACCTGCACCGGCATGTGTGTTGCGTCAAGGTTGTCAAGCGGGATGGAGCCACCAGAGGGCGTCTCTCTCTCCTCTCTCTCTCCCTGTCTCTCTCCCTCTCTCCCCCCCCTCTCTTTCTCCCTGCCTCCCTCCCTCTCCCTGCCTCCCCCCCCCTCTCTCTCTCTTTCTCTCTCTCTCTCTCTCTCTCTCTCTCTCTCTCTCTGTCTCGTCATTGTCGTGTGTGCATATATTAAAGCCAGAGGCGTATCACAGAGACAGAGGGTGGGAGGGACGGAGGTGACCGACCTGCACCGGCGTGTTTGTCGCGTCAAAGTCGTCCAGCGGGATGGAGCCGCCAGTGGGCGCCTCTCTCTCCTCTTTCTCTCTCTCCCTGCCTCCCTTCCTCACTCCCTCCCTCGCCCCCGTCTCTTTCTCCCTGCCTCCCTCTCTCTTTCTCTCTCCCGTCATTGTCGTGTGTGCATATATTC
>VFSX01000029.1:670147-675147 GCA_016618255.1 Chlamydomonas sp. UWO 241 | reverse complement strand
AGCAGCAGGCTGGCAGCAGCAGGCGCCTTTGGGACATTGATCTTCCAATGTCAATGAACCGAGGCGTTTTGTTCCTGCCTCCGTGCGGCAGCGATGGGTGAGAAGCTGCTGCATCTGGTAGGACCGGGCGCGGGGCTGACCTCCGTTGACCAGGCAGCACCGACGGGATCAATCCACTTCGCATCTGCGCTCAGCGTGGGTTACACGACCCGAGGTGGTGGCGACACTCACATCGATGGCGAGGGATGGCAGCCACAGGATCAGTGATTTCCTTTTTATGATGTTTAATTAATGATTCCACAGCCGGATTTTGCTTTGACCGCGTGGAACATTGACCTCCCGTCAGCCGTTTTTTTTCTCAAACATAGGTAATTTGAAAGCTGTTGACGTTCTCTGTCTGGCAGGCTCGTCAGACTAAGAATCCATTGGATGGGTTGAGCTGTGTGCAAGGTCAAAGTACAGCCAGCATACAGCCAAATGGCTGTGTAGAGCCGAAAAGGATTTCACTGCACAGGATTGTAGCGGCAAACGCCCCGCGCGCCACGCAAGCTCGATTCGGCTGCATGTCGAATTCAGATTGAGTAGCGAGCGCTGAACTGCCGTGCGGCCAGTATGGCAGCACGGTTCTCGGCGGGCACCTGGACCCCCCAGTTCCACCTGGGGGGAGTCCCAGTTCCGACTAGGGGCACCTGGGGCACCTGGGTCTCCTGGCCGGTTCTCGTCAAACTGGGGCACCTGGGGCACCTGGACCCCCCAGTTCCACCTGGGGGGGGGGGGGGGCAGTTTCGACTAGGGGCACCTGGGGCACCTAGGGCTCCCGGCCGGACCTCGGCAAACTGGGGCACCTGGGGCACCTGGGGCATCTGGGGCACCTGCCCCCCCCCCCCTGCCACTCCCCGCCTGCCCGTCTCCCCTTAGTTCCAACTAGGCTTTTTAGGGTCGGTAGGGTTGGTAGGGTTGGTAGGATTGGTAGGGTTGGTTTAGGGTTTCGGGTTTTGGGTTTCGGGATTAGGGTTTGGGGTTTAGGGTTTAGGGCAGGGTTAAGGGTTTAGGGTTTAGGGTCTTATGGGCCTCCGCCCCCCACCCGCCCCCGTTCTAACTTAGAGCCCCCGCCCCGTAGTGACTCAGGGTTGGTAGGTAGGGATTTTAGAGGTTTAGGGATTAGGGGTTTAGGGTTTGGTTTTAGGGTTTTTAGGATTTTTAGGGTTTTTAGGGTTGGTAGGGTTGGTAGGGTTGGTTAAGGGTTTGGGGTGTGGGGATTGGGGTTGAGGGTTTTAGGTTTAGGGTTCAGGGTTTAGGGTTTAGGGTTTAGGGTTTAGGGGCCTCGGGTCAGGTCAAGACTGTCCAGGTGCCCCAGGTGCCCCCGGTGCCCCAGTTCTGGCAGATTGGCTGGGTCGGGTCAAGACCCCCCAGGTGCCCCAGGTGCCCCAGGTGCCCCAGTTGTGGCAGTTTGGCCGGGACGGGTAGGGGACCCCCCCCCCAGGGGCCCCAAGGGACTGCTTCACTAGAGACTGACCCCCCCCACAGTTGGCCCTAGTTTTGCCCCAGTTTTGCTCCAACTGGGGGTAAACTGGGGGGGGGCCGGGGGGGGGGGGTAAGTTATACCTAAGGGGGCGGCGGCGCTCTCTCTTCCAGTCAGGGGGCAGGGGGGGCATACGCGCGCGCGCACATGAACACACTAGGGTGTGTGTCTTATCAACTTTTTCGTGTGTTTCTGCTGTTGGTCACCGTCCAGAGACCACTTGACTCACCCCCCGAAGTGGCCGCAGCAGGAGCCTCTGCAACGGTTGGCAACAACTACTGTACGCAGCCTACACTCAAATGGCGGTACCACTGTACGAAAGTATCTGTTTAAAGCTGTGGCAAGGCGGGGTGGCCTGGGTTGTAGGGAGAGAGAGAGTGGGGGGTGGGGGTGGACGCGGCCACACACCAGCAGTTTGCACTTTGGTCATCGGCAACTCGGGTTCGTCCAGACACCACCGCAGGACCTGAAACAGCGAGAACCTCTCGGACGAAGGGTCTCCTATTTCTTGATCCTGTGCCCGCATCGGGGGGAAGCCGAGCGGCCCTGCCTGGCGGAACACCCCACCCCAGATTCGCACTCATCAGCGCCAGCACACCAGACGCATGCCAGCTCTTGCCGCTGCTGCCAAACGCTCTGTGGACACCATGCCATGGATACGACTCACGGATACGGATATATCCGTTATCCGTGGGCAGTGTCTGGGACGGTGCCCTAACGCAGGGTTGCACGGTACGCGCGTACTGCGGGGGGGGGGGCAGCGTTCTGACAGGTACCGTACGTGGTACGATAACGCGGTACGCGGGGGCGTCGAAAAAGAAAACGAACGTCGAGACGGAAGTGCCCACACTTTCACAGACTCCCTCGGTTCTCGACGGATTTCCAAGCATCCATGCATCCATGCATCCATGCATCCAAGCATCCAAGCAGTGATCTATATAGCTCTTGGCATATGATTTCCAGTGCACGTCGAATCGTTCGGATCCGCGTGAAGGTCAGGGAGTTATGGCGTTTGACTTGTGTTGCAAGTAAAAGGCGTACTGTGCAACGTACCGCACTACGTCCTGACTGTTACTGGTACATAGAACAGTACCTGGGTAAGGTACCACGTACTGTGGAATCCTGCTCTTACGTCCGTTCACAAGGGCCTTCTCCCAGTCGCAACCGTCAAAATACCTTGCCTTTTATCGTAGGCGCCCCCAAGCTCAAGCTTTGCAGCCCTCGCCGTCCATTGGCTGGCACTTGGCTTGGCGAGCTCTCCCTTGGCGCAGACGGCCGGCTGTTCCAGCGAACTGATGCCCTACCCTGGCGACAGGGAGACAGAGAGAGAGAGGGGCCAGCTTGTGGGGCAGCGATTACATGCGCTGTGATCAGGAGACACACCCCGCACCATAAGGCTCCTGCTACATACGTGATTGCAAAACGGCCTGGCTGAGGTTGGCCCGGCCGGTGAATTTGAATTTAGAATTTGGGTGCAATGTCTGGTGCAAGGTCGAAGAATTGTTAACTTATTTAACTTATTAAAACAACAAGTGGTTAACCAATGTACCGGCCTAGTGGGAGGCGAGCACAACAGGTGTGTACGTTAACGTATCAAGGGAATAATTCTCACACAGTCATGCGAGGCAGTCACATTCGTGTGGTGCTCTCTGATGATGGTTGCACACGTCCAAGCGTGTGGGTGCACACGCAGTGAATACGCCATATGCGTTTGACACGAGCTGCGCGCGTGCGCGTGCGCAGTTGTGCTTCTTGTAAACCTGCTGTAGCTACGAGCGCATATGACTACTGCTTCTACTCCCTACTGTTAGCACTCTTCCCCCTCCCTCCTCGTTCAATTCAACAGGGGCGCATACACGTCCGTGTAGCAGAGCCCGGAGCCCGCCTTGAGCCAGCTCGGGTGGCTGGCGATCGTGAGCGGCACGGCTGTGTCTGCCCCGTCGACCGTCTGCAGGTAGATCGTCGACACGCACATCACGTGGCCCGCGCGCACGGTCACCGGGTCGAACAGCGCGTTCTGCACGCCGTACCACTGCTGCTGCGCCAGGGTGAGGTAGTACTTGTAGTACACGTTGCCGTTGCCGGTGGAGATGACCGAGCACCCGTTCTGCTGCACGGTGCTCGGCATCGCCACGCGCGCGTCGACCCCGTTCCTACGGAGCGCCTCTGCCAGCACGGCGTTGAAGTAGGGGCAGAGGACGCGGTAGGTCGAGTCGGCGTCGAGGTTGGCGATGCCGCTCGTAGGGGACGACAGCCACACCATGTAGGTCGCGCCGGGGGGGGCAGCGCCGGGGGGGGTGACGGCGGTCGGGGGCGGGGGGATGGTGGAGGGGCGGGGGAGGCGGGGGTGGAGAAGGAGGGGGCGACTTGGGCACTGGGACAGGAATGGGCATGGGCACTGGCACGGGCGTGGGTGTGGGTGTCGGGCGTGACGTCGGCGGCGGCGGCGGCGCGAGCTCGACGTACAGGCGCTCGTACACGTCCCTGTAGCAGATGGACCCTGCCGCGGTGTCAGACAGCCACTCGGGGCGGGAGAAGCGGTCCTGAGACGTGAGCAGGCTCTGGCCGGCTGCGTTCTGGTAGTAGATGCGTGCGCGGCACGGGACGTGGCCGTTGCGGATCATCCTGGGCGAGTTGTAGAGGTCGGCGGAGATGGCATTCCAGTCGGCAGATGTGGGGAGGTGGAGGTAGAGCTGCGCAGAGAGGGGGGGGAGGAGGGGGGGAGTGCGAGTGTAAGCGTGTGCGAGTGTTTGCGAACGGGCAAGAGACGGCCGAGCAAGCACACGCGCGCACGGCAGGGGGGGACAGGGTTCTTGATGGCACTGCTACAGAAAGGCTGGTGCACTGGGGCACATTGTACGTTGCTTTCCTCCCACACTCACAATGTAGAGGAAGCGGTCGCCGTTGTTAGTGACAAGGATCCGTGCGCAGCCGTTGCGTGCTATCGCGTTTGGCATCACGAGCGATGGCGACAGGCCGAGAGCGATCACGGCATCGGCGACCGCGTAGTAGAGGAAGGGGCTGCGGCAGAACACGGCGGGTGCGGTGGTGGTGGGGGGTGGGTGGTGGTGGGTGGGAGTTGTGAGGCAAGGGCTCTGGGTGTGGTCAGTCAGTCTTGTCGGACGCCTTTGATGACGTCTTGTGTTTGCACACTCAATCCCTGAGGCGTGCAGATAGCACCAACACTTGTCCACTGAGTCCCTAGTGAGCAGTCCCCCCATCCCAGTGACTCACCACAGAACGCCCTCCACCGAGCCCTCGTTCAGGTTGCCCGTGCCCTCCGAGATGCGCACGTCCACCCAGACGATATAGTTGGGCTGCGACGGCACAGCGGGGTGCACTGGGGCGGGCACGGGGGTGGGCGCTTGGAAGGGCACCGGCGTGGGCACGGGCACTGGCACTGGGACGGGCACTGGGACGGGCACCGGCGTGGGCGTTGGTGTCGGGCGTGGTGTCGGTGTGGGCGTTGGGGAAAAGA
>VFSX01000029.1:653065-669895 GCA_016618255.1 Chlamydomonas sp. UWO 241 | reverse complement strand
GGAGGGGGGCGGAGGGGGCGGCGCGGGCGGGGGGCTCGGGGGCGACACGCTCCCTGGCGCGCAGCACAGCGCCGGCATGACGGTGGAGACGATCCCGGGCAGGAGGTCGCACGAGTAGGAGCGTACGTCCTGCTGATCCGACACGACGCCGATGAACGCGCCGCACGGGAGCGCGCGGCGTTGCTGCGACGAGAAGAGCCAGTAGGCAAAGCCCGGGCCTGAGGCGAGCACCTCGAAGAAGCGCGCGGAGTCGGTCTGGAGGCGAAAGGCGATCGTGAGGACGAGGCCGTTTGAGACATCGGAGCATGAAGTGGAGGAGGGGGAGAGCGTGCCTCCCGTGACCGACATGACGTCCCGCGCGGCATTGAGCAGCTCGGCGGCCTGAGTGTTGCAGCTGATGGACCGGTGGGAGACGACGATGTTGACGGAGCCCACGGGGGGCGGGGGCGGCGGGGTGGGGGCGGGGGCGCGCAGGGGGGTGCGGCGGGGAGATGGGAGGACGGGGGCCGAGGCGGGGGGTTGAGGGCGGGGGAATGCGCGCGGAAAGGGGGGGAAAGAGGGGGCGTGGGGAGGAGATGGTGCATGGGGGCAGGACGTTGTAGTAGACCTGGGAGTCGTCGGGGAGGTCGCTCACGGGGATGCGGTCGACGCTCGAGGTGAAGAGGATGTTGGAGGGGCCGGGGCCGGAGCACGTCATGTTGGCCCAGATCTGTGTTGGTGGAAAGGTGAGGCGAGGGGGGAGGCGTGAGGGCAAGGGCGGGCTGTGCGCAGAGCACCCCTCATCACGCAGCCTCTCCCCCAACACAGAAGCACGCAAGCACGCATGCACAGATGCACACACACGTATGCACACATACCCACATCAACACACAACAGCACGCACGCACCCTATCGGTGCACGAGAGCGAGAACAGCGTCGCGACGATGTTCATCGCCGACGCCTGCGTGCTGCCGCGCTCTCCGCCAAACTTTGCGATGAAGTTCAGCTGCTCCTCGAGCTTGAGGGCAACCCCCACCAGGAGGAGGTCGTTGCTGGTCTGAACCTTGGGGCTCGGCTCCTGGGAGAAGAGGGGGGGGGAGGTGGAGCATAGGAGTGAGGGAGCTGGCTGGGGATAGGCGGTTTCAAAGGGTGCAGGTGGTGACCACCAATCTGGTGGTTAACACCTCGTGCAACTCCACGACGGATCAGCACCCAGTGCAGCGCAGCACGTGTGTCGGGGGAGGGCACCCTGCCAACACCCCCTCATGCTACAATGACCAGGCCCCGAAGGCGCACTACCAACAGTTGTCTGAGATAGACGCGTGTGTCTGCCAGACGCACCAAACATTGGTCGAGCAGAGAGAGACACTCGCATGCATCCGTCTCAAACATTCTGCCGTGTCTGACCCACACACATGGCGTCGCCATGAGGCACCAACCTGGAAGAAGAAGAACCCGTTGGGCATTGGGAATGCGGAGTCTATTCCGTTTGTGTAGAGCTGGTTGAACAGGTTGGCGAACCGCGTGCCATCGTTGATGTTGGGGTAGGGCTGCCCGGTGGCGACAAAGTTGAAAGGCGCGTAGCTTGGTCCGGTGTTGCGCTTGAACACGTGGATGAAGATGGTGCACGTGGGTGGGGGGGGAGGGGCCGGGGATGGCGGAGGGGAGGCGATGCGGGGTGGGCGGAGGAGAGGGGGGGACGGGCTCGGGGTGGTGTGGGAGGGGAGGGAGGGGACGGGGAGGGGGGCGCGGGCGGGGAGGGGGAAGGGGGAGGGGGAGGGGGGGAGCAGAAGGTCGCCCCGGGGATGTTGTAGCTGCACTTGAGGAGCGGGTACTGGTTGGTTGGCCACTGCTCGCGCGGGTTGACGGTCGAGGGGTACCACTGGTTGAGGCCGTTGATGAAGCTGGGTGCATGTGGGTGGGTGGGTGGGGGGATGTGTGTGTGTGTGTGTGTGTGTGTCCCAAGCCAAGAATACTATCCAATCGATTCGGGCGCTGGTTGGGCACCCGCTATTGGAAAGACATC
The DNA here is from genome assembly GCA_016618255.1 of Chlamydomonas sp. UWO 241. Taxonomy (NCBI): domain Eukaryota; kingdom Viridiplantae; phylum Chlorophyta; class Chlorophyceae; order Chlamydomonadales; family Chlamydomonadaceae; genus Chlamydomonas; species Chlamydomonas priscui. Next base: position 667,889 of record VFSX01000029.1, on the reverse strand, counting down.
CCAGTGTACGGGTCAGTCGTCGTGGAAACTGCCGGGGTGTGTATTGCTGCTACTGAGTTGTACACGCATTGCCGGTGCATGCGGCGTGCATTTATGTAACGCTCTGATAGATCGATGGATGAGTGCCTGTGTCACACTGTGCGCGTGCGTGCTTGTCTGAAACCGCCCCCCTCACCCCCCTCCCCCATCCCGCCCCCGCAGCACGCACCCGTAGTTTGACTTGGGCGACTGCGGAGGGACCACGTTGTCGGGCATTGTGTTTGAGCACGCGTAGAATGGCTCGTTGGGTGCGATGCGCTGCGGCTGCGTCACGCGCGCGGGGTCGCGGTACGTGCCGTCGGTCGTCGAGTAGAAGGCGCCGAAGAAGCCGCAGCTGTGAGTGGTACAGGGAGGCGGGTGAGTGGGTGGCGGAGGGGAGCAGGGCAGGAGAGGCGGTGGTTGGGCGGGCCATGCAGGCAGGTGGGTGGCTGTGAGGGGTGCGTGCGTGCACACGCTCAGGCAGGATGGCGGACGCACATGGTGCGTGCGTGCATGCACAACGGCAAGGCAGCAAGCCGCGACTCACGGCGACGACGCGGGCGGCGGTCCCGCGAGGCCAAACGGCCAGGAGAGCGTTGCGAAGTTGCGCCACAGCGGCTGTCCGTTGCTGACGACGTTTGAGGCGAAGAGCGTGGAGAGCTGGGGGTTGAGGAAGCGGATGCGCACCCACAGTGCGCTCCACCGCAGGCTGCTGCGCTCCACGACCGTGATCGCCTCGCACTCGTACGTGAAGAGGCCAACCTGTGCGTGCGTGTGTGTGTGCGTGTGTGTGGGCATGTGTGTGTGTGTGTGCATGCGTGTGCATGTGCATGTGTGTGGGGGAGGGGGGGGGGCTCGCAGCGTGCCACACAGACACAGGCAGCGACACGGACACGTGCACAATGCCACGGTGTGTCAAATACGTCATCAAAGGCGTCCGACGGCCTGTACATTCGACGACAGCGACGGCAGACAGACGAAGACAGAGGGGTGAGAGAGAAGCGTGCACGAAGCAACACGCGTGCAGGCATGCGTGCATGCAAGAGCGCACCGGCATCGCGCCGGTCGGTGCGCCATCGCTGGGTTGAAGCCCATGTCTAATAAGCCATCAAAGGCGCCTGGCCCATGCCCAATAGGCCATCAAAGGTGCCCGTTGTTCTGTGTACTCGCCCACAGAGACGGCAGAAAGAGACAGCAGAGGGGAGAGAGACGCGTGCACCAAGCACAAAGCAACGCGCATGCAGGCATGCGCACCAGGTAGGGCCCCAGCATCGCGCCAGTCGGCTGCCCTGTCGCTGGGTTGATGCCCATAAGGTAGGGGCAGTCCTGGGTCTGGTCGAACGCCCGGCCGGACTCTGCATACACAGCGGGCTATGCACACTCAGTACGGGTGAGTTGATCGCGGCGCAACTGTTTGGGAGAGCAGACTGGGGCGTATTTGGGGGCGCCCGCGCCAGCGCCGCTCCCTCAAGCAGGCGGGCAAGCAGAAGCACAGCGTGCACTCATTGATTGAATTTATGCACTGCGTAGGGGGGCATCGAGCCTCGTTCCACTCACGGTTGAGGTAGAAGACCGAGTAGAGGTCGTCAGTTGGCGGCGAAGGAGGAAGGGGCGGGGGCGGTGATGGCGGCGGGCTGGGAGGCGGGCTCGGAGGCATCGGGGGCGCCGGAGGGGGGAGGGTCCGGGCGGGGGAGGGCTGGGGCTCGGGGGAGGGGGGAGACGGTGGGAGTGGGGGGTTGGGCGGGCGCGTGAGGGAGGCGCACGACTTGGGGAGGGGCTCCTGGAGGGAGCCGCCGCGGGAGTAGAGGTCGACGATGGAGGAGCGCAGCACGATCTGGACCTGGTCGGACGCCGACAGGGAGGAGGACGACGGGGTGGTGGAGCCACACCTGTGTGTGGGGGGGGGGACAGGTGTGTGTGTGCGTGCGTTTGTATGCGTGCGTGTGTGTGTCAGTGTTTTCGTTCGCCAACCCGCAACCCGCAAGCCTGCAACCGCGGGTTGAGATTGCCAGGTTTAGGCTAGCACCGGGGTTGAACTACACAACGGGTACTCATGCAACGCATGCTGCCGGTGTGCTGCTCTCGGCGAGAGATTTCCAACGCACCCCTCCGCGCCCTCTCCCACCAAGTGTGAAATGGGGAATCCGGCTCCGAGCGGTGTACGGCTTGCAAGGGAGATCCCTGATCTACCATCCTCAACCCTACAAAGACTCACCCCAGGTTCGCCTGGTTAGTGAGCGAGTAGCGCGTGAGGTTGAAGTCGACGGAGAAGAAGAGCGCAAAAGAGGCCGAGAGGTCGAAGCCGCCGGCCGGCTGGTTGTTGGAGTACTGCACGCACTGGCCGGGCTGGCCCGGGAGGACGCTGCGCAGGAAGCGGCTCGTGACTGTGGGGAGTTTTTTTTGGGTAGTCGTTAGTAAGTGATTGTGACTGCCAGGACGTGGCTGGGATGAAGGGATGAAGAGGCCGGGGGGGGGAGGGGGGGGCAGGGAGGGCGCTGCGCCAGGAAACGGCTGGTGACTGTGGGAAGGGGACGGGGGGGGGGAGGGGGCAGTTATACAAACGGTGATAAGGTGATTGGGGGGGGGGACTATTACAGTGCGAGTAGTGACGGCGGGAACGACTGAGTGGAAGCAGTGATTCCCCTGCGAGCCATATACCGCTCCGAGCCGGATCTCCTATTTCTCAGAAAGCCATCCCACACTAAGTGGAAGAGGTCGTGGAGTGATGCGTTGGAAAGCTGTTGCCGAGAGCAGCACAACACATGCGTTGCATGAATACCCGCTGTGTATTGTGCCTGGTATGAGCGGTCAAAGTTGCTGGAGCCGGCAAAAAACTAATTATTAAATCCTTTCAGGGACCACTGATTGGAAGCACTCACACACACGCACCTGGGTCACAAACGTTGCGCAGGTTGACAGCGTACGTGAAGCAGCTCCAGCGCCCAAACTGCGACGAAAGCATCTGCTCAGAGGTGTACGCCACCGGCTGTGCGCTCAGGAACTGGCCCCACACGTGCACACCGCCCGAGGAGCCGCCTGCATATAACAGGACGGAGGGAGAAGGGTGCGGCAGGGGGGGCGGGGGGTACTATGTTGGTGAGATAACAATCCAGGCGGTGCACATGCCTGCAAAACGACTGATTCCTGAGGCCAATTTCATACGCACTGGTGCGCACGGTGCACCGATCTGGAAGCAGTAATGACGGCAAATAAAGGAACTGCCCCCCCACACACACACATGCGCGTTTTCACACACATGCACAGCTGCGTACACCGACCTGAAAACAGCGACGGCGATGTGTGGAGGAACTGGCCGTCGATGCCAGGCCCAAACCCGCTTGAAACCAGTGCTGATGGCCCAAATCCGGTGGCGTTGATGGACACTGTGATGTAGAGGAAGTCGGAGTAGTCCTGCGTGTGTGTTCGTTGTGTACATGAGAGAGAGAGAGAGAGAGAGAGAGAGAGAGGGAGAGGGAGGGTTTGTGTGTGGGGTGGGGTGGGGTGGGGGTGCATGTGGTTGTGGGTGTAGATGTGAGGTGTATGCGTGGTTTTATAGAACACCTACATGTGAGAGAGAGGCGTTTATGTTTGTGTGATGGAAGGAGAGAGAGAGAGAGAGAGAGAGAGAAAGAAAGAGAGAGGGTGCGGGTGCGAATGTAAAAGTGACACCATGGCGGTGTTGACACCCAGCCATCCCGGAGCCCCCCCTGCGCACGGCACAGAAAGTTCTCACACCTTCCACACTTGGCCATACACAAAACGCCAATCGAATCGCGACTGGATGCCGCCCCGCTTAATCGTCGAGCTGTAGCACGCCCGCACATCCACGCGTGCACGCGCCCGGGTTGGTTGCCGCCCGCCAAACCCTAAAACCCCAAACCCTTGGAGTGGTGCATGGCAAGTCCCCACACCTTCCACGCGTACACTCGTCCATACACGTGCCCGGGGTTCCTCCGATCCACGAGGTCCTCCGCAAACACAGCCATCTTGCACGCGCTCTTCTGGTCGTACGTGATGGGGTAGCTGGTCGGCGCGGACTGCCCGTTGGTTGTGCGGACAAACAGGTCGGGCTTGCCAAACCCGGGGACGAGGCACTGCGCAGGGGGGGGGTGTCGTGGGTGGGGGCATGAGTACGGGGGGTGGGGGATGAGGGTGGGGGGAAGGTTCTGCAGCACGCACGCTCGTGCGCAAGAGAGAGAGAGACAAAGAGATAGACAAAGAGAGCGAGTCAAAGAGAGAGAGAGAGGGCCAAAGAGAGAGACGCACAAGTGCACGATATATATATATAGAGAGAGAGAGAGAGAGAGAGAGGGAGGAAGAGAGACAGGGAGAGGGTGTGAGCACCGCACTGCACTGCACCGAACCACCATCCACCGCACCTGAGATGGGTCAGTCCCCCAGTTGTCAGCGGTCGAGCACGTGGTGGGCGCAATCGCAAACTCGGACGTGACGTTGTTGACGGGGTAGGCGGTCAAGTTGGAGAACGTGTAGGGCACGCCGTCGGTCTGGGAGCCGAAGCTGTGGCACGCCTCGACATACGATGCGAGGACGGGGTTGGTGATCTTCCTGTGGGGTGGCAAAGGGATGGATGGACAAGATGAGTGGACACGGTGAGTTGGGGCGGCGCAGTTAGAGAGTGGTACGGAGACAGTCGGTGACCCAGCGACGGGGTGGCAGCTCGTGACGCCCTCCCAACACACACACACGCACACCATGCCTCAGGGCAGGTTTCTTGGTAGCGGGCGGGTCATGACGGTTGGTGGTGAGCACACAAACACACACACTCGCACACACACACACCAGCTGGAGCGAGGCTGCCCGGTCCCGATGTTCTGCCACTCAAAGTTGGCGCCTTGCTCCGCCGCGGCACACCAGTACAGGATGCCGGTCTGAACGAACTGCGCAGACACAGTGGTGGCCGCCAGCAGGGTGGCCGCACCCAGCAGGAGGAAGCTGCAGCGCGCCATCACGCGGGGTGGTGGCGTGCTACGTCGAGCTTCCTCGTGCATGCTGTGGGGGCAGGGGGGGGGGCATGGTTGAGGCGCGCGGCATCACTGGGAGTAGGGCGTTCTAGAAGATGAATGGATGCTGAGGTAGCAGCGGTCAATCAGTGGTAGGGTGCTACGAGCTTCCTTGACTTATGAAAGTTGGAAAAAAAACAAGGCTGCCCTCAGGAATATGCATACGTTTCACGGCGTGCATGCGACCACGTGCAGTGCATTACTGGGCGGGTGAGGCACGCAAGTGGCTTGCGGCGGCCCGTTCGCCTTGTCCCCGCATGCACCCAACAACAAGAGCATGCATGCATCGCGACGTCTGATGCACCCACGCGGCACGGCGCATGGACATCAAAGACCAATGTTCATGCCCACCTCGCACGCCGAGAGGGAGAGACTTAGACCTGCTGCCCGCTGCGGGGCCGGGTTTTGGCTCGCTTGTACAAGACCTGCTGTCGCGCTGGCACCGAGTAAGAGCAACACTTATTCCCAATCAGCACGGACCTAACAAGTGGCAATGTCAATGGGGAATGCGCGCACAGAGTTGAAGCAGTCTGCCCGGCAGCGGCAAGGTAGCTATCGTCCACACTTGCGCCTGGGTGCAGCTCGCAGCTTCGTCGCTACGGGTTGTTGGCAGTTGTGAAAAACACGAACGCCACTTTCAAGCCTGAGCGCAAAGTAGTGCGAGGCAAAAGTTTGCCTTGCCCTCCTCCCAGCCACCAGCTTCCAAACGCAGCCACCCCCACGCACCTCAGGATGCATCGGCTCGGGGCAGGTCCGCTGCATCCAGATGCCTGCGCAGTGGGTTGTGGCGGTGAAAACAGCACACACACACACACGCACACACACACGCACACACGCACACACTCGAGCGCGCACGTGCACGCACACTCAAGTGCACACACGTGCAATGGATACACAGAGTCTGACACCCCACAGAATGGAAGTGCGAGCACCGAGGGGTGCATCCCTTGTGCGCAAACCCCAAAGAGCGGCATGGCTTACAACACGCAAATGGGCGCGATATATATATATATTTTGGTGTGTTTGCTGTAGTAGACGGCCAAGAGTTCGCTCTTTAGAGCCGAGTTTGCTGTAAGCCGGAAACAACGTACTGTCAGGCAACCGGTTGGTGGCCACCGTCCCCCATAAGTGATTGTTTTAGGGCTAAAACTGGGCTTGGGACTAGGCGGTGGTACTGTGCGGTGGTAATGGAAGCCGTCTCTGTGGTCGATTTTACAGTCCGTCGGACGCCTTTGATGGCGCATTAGACCCTAGGAAAGAGGCCGGAAGCTGTCAAAATTAGACCCCTAGCATCAGCGATTTCCTATTCAGGATTTTTCATTAATTCTTCCACAGCCGGATTTTGCTTTGACCGCGTTGACTATTGACCTCCCGTTGAGCGCTTGTCCTCATGCATAGGTCATTTGAAAGCTGCCGACCTGCTCTGTCTGGCGGGCTTGTCAGACTAGGAGACTAGGACTTGTCAGACTAGGAGACTCCTAACCATCCACTGCATGAGTTGAGCTGTGTGCAAGGTCAAAGTACAGCCGCAATACAACCAAATGGCTTTGTATGCTGAAAATCCTTGACAAAGTGTCCTCTAGCTTTGGCATGCAAATCAACGCCGCCAAGACAGAAGTGATGATTTTGCCAGCAGATTTTGACGCGGATCTGCCCACGTTTGCGCTGACTGGTGGTGAAGTGAAGACCGTCTCTGCATTTAAGTATCTAGGGAGTTGGATAACCCAGAGTGGTGGTGTGGAAAAGGAGATCGGTGTGCGTGTCGGTCGCGCGCTGGGCGTGTTTGCGTCTTTTGATAAGATTTGGGCCAGCAAGAAGATGCAAGTGCAGTCTAAGATGCGGGTTTACAACACTTTCGTGCTGCCCCACTTTCTGTACGGCTGCGAAACATGGGCCCCTACTAAAACACAACTGACTCGATTGGAGGTTGCCCACTCTAACTGCCTTCGTCGCATTCTGGGTGTGCGCCTGGTCGACCGGCACAGATTAACTTATATTCGGCAGGCGTGCGACACTGAGCCAATTGAGAGCCTTGTGGCAAAGCGATCAATGCAGTGGCTAGGCCATGTGATGCGCATGCCGGCTTCTCGTCTTCCTCGTACGACTTTTGACTGCACAATGGATGTGGCTCGGCAGCAAGGCCGGCCTCCAGCCTCCTCCCGACACTATTTTCTTAAGCTACTGATTCAGCAGCTAGGCGAAACTAGTGGCACTCGTTCTGATTGGAAGACTTTTTCGGACACGGCGTTTGAGCGTGCTCAGGATAGGGTCGGGTGGAGAGCCGTGGTGTACGGTCCGGCTGCCCCTCAGGCGCCGGCCCCTCCACCACGGCGGTCAAGTAGATTGGCAAGCGCCACTTGACCCCCTATCCCCTAGAAGCAGTTAGGACCTATTTTGGAGGCGTCGCACAATAGCTCTCCTTTTTGCTCTGGGACTACACGTTGGCAGGCAGCCGGCTGGTGGCTACCGCCCCTCACAAGTAATTGTTAGGGCCAGAACTGGACTTGGGTCTAGGCGGTGGTACTAGGACTAGAGGTAGTCTTTGCTGGAAAGCCGACGTAACTGTATGTAACTGTAACTGGCTTTGTACAGCCGAAAAGGAAATCACTGCCTAGCACGCCATCTGCCATCATGATTGCTGTGCACGCAGTGCGTGTCTCAAAACAGGCGACAAGGAAGTCAGCCATCTCGTGCCAGAACCTGGGGTTCTCCTGGCCTGGCCGAGGATTCATAAACTCCCGCATCCGCTCATCTAAATCGGCCTCCTCGGGGCGAGGGATTAACCAAAACAGGCTGAGGGCCCGCAACCGTGCCGCTTTATAGGCAGGGCACTCAAATATCATGTGTGCCTCATCCTCTAGCCCACCGCATAGGCAGCACGCTCGCTGGCTGCGCCGCTGCCTCTGTCCCGCCACGGCGTAGTGCCCCCGCTCTATCTGGCGAGGGACGCAACTTGGCACCAACTTTCATGAGGCCACGCACGACCCTGAGTATTTAGACATAAGCTTTTGAGGACATCCCGCAGCGATGTACCGGGGTGGATGGCGCGGAGGAGGCCTGTACACTCACACAAATATCCCAAGTCAAACCCGGGGGCGGAGCCCCCATGGACGGGGGGGCTCCGCCGAAAAGCACCCTGAGGGGGACACCCCCCCCCCCCGCAGCCCGTTTTTGCTAGGGGTGGATATGGACGTAACTGAGGAAGGGGAAGGGCATGGCACTGGTCCGGGGTCAAAATTCAAGTCTGGGGTCTGAAATCGACTTACCTGCCCCCCCCCCTTGGCGAATCGCTGGATTTTTGCTCCGAAAAGTGTGGAATTTGTCGATGTTCACACTCTCCCGCGAAAAACGCCTCCTGCGAGGGCAATTCGGCATATGTCGCGAGGTCAAACAGGACATTCTGGGTTTCCTTCGAAAAAACACCACTGACTCACACCTGCTCATCTGTGATGAAACCAGGACGCTGTCACAGCAGCCTGAACTCAGGTACTAGCTCCTGAATATATTCTCTGGCGGCTGATTTGATCACAACGCATAATTTTTCACGTTATCTGGCACAGCAGCGTTCGAGATCCGGGGCGACGTGAGCGAGGCACACCCCACACCTCCTTAGGATCGAGGCACGTCATCGAGGCACACCTCCTTCGGATCGAGGCACACCCCACACCTCCTTAAATGGATAAGGTCGCCGCTGGTAAGGCGTCAGGTGTAGTCGCGAGTGTGTCGTCCCCCCCTACGCGTAAAACCTCGCGCCGTCAGGTAAATTGTAATCTACCCCCGCGGGCGCGTGTCAAGCACGCGCAACCCCGCGTAGGATGACCTGTGACTCACCCGCACCAGGGGGCCATCGCAGCAGAGCGCGCGTGAGAAAGGGGGGGGGGGCGCAGGGCAAAAGTCAGCAGCTTTTCGACTTTTCCGTCACCCCGAGGCATAACCCGGACGCCCCCCCAACCGGCGCAGGCCGACTGCGCCACGACCATGCGCCCACCGCCTGAGTTTTGTGGTGAGTGCGAATGACAGGGGCTGCGTCAGCCGAATGAAGGGGAGACAGAGACACCGACAGAGACAAAGACGAGTCACGTCCACGTTCACGGCCCCCACTCTGATGACACCCACGCAGGCTCGAGGGCCAAAGCACTCTTCTCTCTACTCTGCCTCTCCGTCGTCTGCCTCTCCGCCCCCGTGGCCGCTGTCCGAGGTGAGGTCTCTGTGCACGCACCCCCATGTTGCGCTGTTCGCGCCGCCACGGCCCCTTCCACCACCCTTCCTGCGCTGCGCACTGCCCGCCACCACCCCTCCCCGCCGCCTTCCGCCACTGCCCTCCACGCTTCTGTGCGCTGCTCTGCACACCCTCGCCCACCCCTCTGCCGCCCCCTCACGCCCGCCCGCCCGCCCCTCCACGCCGCAGACCTATTCTGCCCCATCGACTCCACCTCCCTGTGAAACACAGAGCCCTACCTCGTGCCCAATGTCGATCGCGTTGGGACGCACGTCTGCCCAGGTGCGGCAATACGATCTGATGCAAATTGATTTCATGAGCAAAAGTCAACCAGCTACTTCAACAAGCGTTTGCTGCCGCTGCGGACCTCCGGGTGCGCCCACGCTCTTTGCAGAGTGGGAGTTCCCTATCACCACAACAGCCAGCCATCTCATTAAGGTGCTCAGGCCCTATGTGCCAAGCACGGTCTTAAACGCCTTTAGAGGTGTCCGTGACTGCAACATCCATCATCATCACCAGAAGCAGCACACACACACACGCACACACAACACAACACACACACGCACACCATCCCCATGCAGAGGACGGCTGCACCACCTCTGACTGCTGCGCCAAGGTAAGCCAGGGTTGTATTGAGTTTATCCAATGCTGTTTTGTGTGAGTGCCCCAGCCCCAGACTGAGTGCCCCGGCAACGTGTGCACGGTCCAGACGTGCTGCAAGGTAAGCCAGGGTTGTATCGAGTGTTTCCAGTGCTGTCGTCTGAGTGCCCCAGCCCCAGTGTGAGTGCCCCAGCAGCGCTATCAGTCTCCCCTCCACCAAAAGTCCTGCCGCCCTTCCCCCCCCCTCTCCCCCTCCCTTCCCGGGTCCTCACCTCTCTCCCCCTCCCTCCGTACTCACCTCTCCCCTCTCCCCCCCCCCCCCCGTTCTCACCTATCCCCCTCTCCTCTCCCCCCCCCCCACCTCCTTGCCTTGCTTTCTCCTCCCAGGACCGCCGCCCCTGCGTGGGCGACGTGGCCGGCACCTTCAAGGCGGCCGGCGCTGTGTGCCGGCCGGCCATGGGCCCGTGCGACCTGAACACGTGCCCCGGCGACGGCCCCGATTGCCCCGAGCTGTTCACGGCATTCAAGGCAGCCGGGACCGTGTGCCACACGGCTGAGGTCGACAGGCCCGCTGGCGCGAGCCAGTCATTCACCAACAGCCTCTGCGACAACAATGTGCGGGCAAACCGCACATTGCACGATTGACTAAGATTGCTTCTTGTGCGCTGTTGACGCCCCCGCTGCACACACGCGCACACAAAGAGACACACCCATCCACCCACCCACTCACGCACACACACACACACTTGCACACACACTCTCACACACGCACACACGCCCACAGGTATGCACCGGAGACTCCATCGACTGCCCCCCGTCTGGGAGCTACGAACCCGCCACCACGGTGTGCAACCCATCCAAGGGCGTGTGCGATGAGCCCGAGTACTGCACCGGCACTTTGCCCGCCTGCCCACGCGACGCGACCTGGTCATTGAACGGACAGCCATGTCGCCCGGCTAAGATCGCAATCGCTGGCGCAAACGCGTCGTGCGACAAAGAGGAGCGTTGCACGGCCGAGTCGTTCCCGCACTGTCCCCCGGACGGGTTCCAACCCACAGCCAAGTCTTTCCGCTACCGGGTCGGCTCTTACGACCTCCTGGACTATTGCACGGGCAACTCCCCCGATTGCCCGCCGGACGCGTTTGTGCCCGCCAACACCACTGTGTGGGGCGGTTCGGCGTTGAAGCCGCGCTACTGCACAGGTGTCAGTGGCACGTGCCCCCCTTACGTGGCAGGTTAGAGCCTGGAATTCGATTTAAAACTCGGTACTCATCAAACCCACAAACCCATTCTAAGCCATCCTTGAAACGTCTCTAAAGCCTCATCGAGAGTAACCAAAGCAGCCAGGCAATGCCTGTGCCAGTGGTGTCCTTAAGGAAACCAAGAATTTTCTGTTTGCCCCCGCAAAATTTGAGGGGACACGCCGACTTGCCCCCGCAGGAGGCGATTTTTTTGCGGGAAAGTGTGAAAATTGCCGATTTTCACACTTTTCGACGCGAAATTCCGGCGATTCGCCCCCGCAGTTTCTCCCCAAATTTCCCGCTTGACCTCTCGCAGCGGCGGAGCTGCGGGGGCTGCGGGGGCGCTAAGGACATCACTGGCCTGTGCTCCCATGTCTGTGACCCTCTTTGAAACCTCTCCGAGCTTAAATCAGGCAGAAGCACAACAAAACCCTCTCTAAAGCCTCACCGAGAGAAAATCAAAGACTTCGGGCATCATCCCCCCAACATGGGATCCCTCTCGAACACCTCACCAAGAGTAAAAAAAGCCAGGCACGCCTGTGCTCCCCTCTTTAAAACCTCACCGAGGATAAATAAGTCTATCATCCCTCTCTAAAACCTCACCGAGGGACAAAATGAAAGGTATTTGCTTGTGTGTCCCACAACCTGCGTGTGGCCCCTCTCTAGAACCTCACTGAGCGGAAAAAACAGAGCAGCCAGGCACTGGTCTCTAATTCCTCACCGAAACATTAAAACAGCCAGGCACTGTCTGTGCTGTGCTCCCCTGTGACCCCAACATGTAATGAGCCTCTCCAAAACCTCGCCGAAATGCAAAATCAACACAGCCAGGCCCTTTGCCTGTGCTCCCCTGTCCGTTCCCCATGGTTGTGTAACCCCTCCTCCCCGAGAGCCATCTATCCGGCAGCTCCTCCTGCCTCCTGTGGAGTGCAACATGACGCCTAGCTTTGCGAGTCCCTCTGTAGTGATCAGAGCTGCAACACTCAAGCTTTGCTGAGCCACGGCTTGTAAGAGTGCGATCTGCAGCAGCTGTCCCTAAGGCTTGGCAGCTGTTCCCAAGGCTGAGGCCGTGGCACTGTGCAGGCTGGCAGGGTTGCACGAGACGCTCGTCCTGAGGGGGGTCAGTGTCCTGACTGAACGTAGGACGTAGGACGGTACCGCAGGACACAGTACAAGGATGCGAGGGGGGCGAGGTGAAAAAGTGACTAAGTGCCCACACCCAATCTCACACAACTCCGTTGTTCCTCAATGGATGCACAATCCGAGTAGTGCCCTGGAAAGCCCTTGTCGTAAGCTTCCCAGAACATGTTGAATTATCAAAATCGGTGCATCCGCCAGGAAGTTATGGCTGTGGTCGTTTTTGTGGAGCAAGTAAAGGCGTCTGGTGCTGCCGCCGATCGCGTCCTGCAGTACGCACCCCAGCGTACTGTCAGGACACAGGACGTGATGCCGTAACCCAGTACAAATCACGTCCCGTGCAACCCTGCAGGCTGCAGGACGCGGGCGCGGCCTTTGACGGACGTGCGCACACAGCGCGGGCGACTCTGGGTGTGGTGCCGTCATCGTGGGACGCAGGGGTCCCCTGGTGGGACGCGTGGGGGCCGTACGCCGCGCACTGCGCGACGTCTATGCACTGTTTGTGGTGAAGCTCGTCGCGCGCGTGGGCGCCGGCGGCGGCGCCGTGCCCCTGTCTGAGATTGTGCGGCACCTCGCGTTGCACAACCATCGTTCCTGCAGGAAGCAGCTGTACGCTTACACAACCAATCATCCATCCAACCACCATATGCATCCATCCGACGGCCTGAACCTGAACGCACATGTGACTGTCAAGCAACCTCGGAACGTGCACACACGCGTGTGCGCGCGCGAACACGCCACCACCACTGGCATCGTCGATGGCACTATCGCACAGTGTCAGTCACAAGCTGGAAGGATTCCTGGCTGAACGGGGCCTTCACACGCACGCACACACACAGGTCTTAAATTTATACATGTGGGGCGTGAGTGGCTGCCCGTGGAGGCGGGCTACCATCACGGCTTCAGCGGTGGCGACCGCCGAGGCAACACAGAGTAAATCCGCTTCACCAATCGCAGCGTTTGTCACCGCGCTCATCCTCGGGGTCGCTCGTCTGCCGGTGACTGGCGTTGGAAGGTCTTCAGGCAGCCTCCATGACAACTCTGTCGTCCATGCATCCCTGGAGGGTGGGACCTGGCCATGCATGAGGCATGGAGCCGGCTGAGCCCCATGCAAACGAGAGCTGGACAGCCATGCACTGCCAGGCGGGGACCGTTCCAGTCAGCGCCAGTCGGCTCTGCCGGCTTGACTGGCCACAAGGCCACTACTGTGACCTTGAGGAAGGTCCTCTCCTATATGCTCCTTGCCAGACATGTCTCTCAGAGACCGCTGTTTGGGGTAGTCTAGCCGGCGGGAGCGGTAGTCTATCGGCCGGGAGCCGGCGGTACTCTAGTACTTGAGTGTGCTGGAGTATCGGCGGGTGTCTCTAGTAGAAGAGTAGCCTGCTAAGCTGGAATCCCCGTGTTACTGTTACTGGGGCGTGAGTTAAGGCCTAGACTACACGTCTAGGGGGCTCTACTAGGAGAACCCGCAAGGCCACGTAGCGCGTCAGCCTACCAGGACGCGCACACACACACACACACACACACACACACACACACACACATACACACACACGCACACACACACGTGCACACGCACACACGCACGCATGCGCACGCAGGTGCGCTACGCCGACTCTGCGTTTGGCGAGTTCCGTGCGACGCTGACTGGGCTCTTTGGCGCGTGCACGTATGAGCGCAGCATCATGGGCGTCGCCAACCGCCTCGTGGTGCGTGGGCACGTTCACTGACGTGCGGCGGTTGTATGGCGAGCGGCGGCGGTGGGTGCCCGGTGCCAACGTGCCGGAGTCTGCAGCCCCAGACCCGCATGCCGCGCTGTTGGCATCAGGCGGCGTGCTCGCTGCTGGCAGCGATCCGTCTCGCGCAGACCACGCGTGTGCGAATGATGTGAGCGCAACAACGAGTGTTGTCGAGGTGCAGCCCCCCGCGACTTCGACGACCACCGCATGTTCTGCGCGCAGTACGTACAGCTTGCAGGGTATATACCCTGGCGTTGGTGTGCGCATCATCCAATTCGCGCAACACAACGGGAAGCTCCATTTAGCCAGCATGTGCCACCGCCTAAACAATGGCATAATGGCGGAAGGCAGGCACCAGGCGCAACTGGCCAAGACAGTGTCTTCTCAGATGCCGAGATCCGTGAGCTAGTTGACTTTGTCCTAGGTGAGCTTGACTAAGAAAATAGTTTGTAGAATACCTAGAGCGTGAATAGAATAAAACCAGACCATCGTGTCAAACATATTATAGCACATCCCATGCCCGTGGCTGCTGCAAAGAGAGTCTTGCGAAGCACATACGTAGGCAAGAATACGAAGTTTAATCCCATGAGCCCCTTGTCCGAATGGGGTTGAATCCTGTTGCGTGCATTGATTCAGCACTGTTTGCAGAGTGGTTGTTGCCAGGAGGCTGACAGGTGGCTGCACTCTTGCGACATTGATCCCAGGTAGGGGAGTGTGCTGCCTGCTGGGGAAGTGCGTGGGTGAAGGCGTCAGTTGTCAGTGTCACCGCCAGCAACATCGTCTGAGGTCCCGAGCGACGTAGGTATGTTGACCTGATCACGCAGTGTGCGTACTTGAAGTGGGCGTAGGGGC
>VFSX01000029.1:635565-648065 GCA_016618255.1 Chlamydomonas sp. UWO 241 | reverse complement strand
ACTAACGGTAGTAGGGCATTCAGCGAGTCGCCCTACCTTGTCATCATCACGCTCGAGAACCACGCCACTTAAGCCAACCAGGTGCGCTCCCACAACCTACTTGTGAGCTGTAGGTTGTCCTCTAACCCTCAATCCTTTACTTGAAACCCTCAACCCTCAACCCTCAACCCTTAATCTTAAGCCCATAACCCTTTAGGTTTAGAAACCCTGAAACCCTTAACCTCTCACAACCTGCTCGGGGTTGAGTAGGTCAGAAGGGCATTGAGCGCAGCGCCCTACCATGTCATCATCACGCTCGAGAACCACGCCACGTCAGCCAGCCAGATGCGCTCTCACAACCTACTTTTCCAGCATCACAAAACGCACAACCTACTTCCGGGTTGTCAGGTGCTCTCACAACCTGCTCGTTGCTCACACACACACACACACACACACACCAGTGGTGTCCTTAGTGAAACCGAGAATTTCCTGTCTGCCCTTGCAACATGGGACAGAACATGCCGAATTGCCCCCGCGGGCGGCGATTTTCCCCTAGAAAAGCGTGAAACGATAGAGTTTCACGCTTTTTCGAATTTCACACGATTTTCTGTCGATTCCCCCCTGCAGTTTCCCCTCAAATTTCGCGGGTCTGTCTGCGGGGGCGCGAAGGGCATCACTGTCGAGCACCACCACCTGCGCAACCTGGCTCATTTCTTGGGTAGCTGGGTAACTGGGTAGAAGCTGGCATCAAACCCTGCTACCACACCACACACACAGGCCGTCATGGTGAGCATCATGCGTGAGGAGCTGGGAGACTGCTCCTGCCGCCTTCTTGCCGCCACACAAAACACACACACACACAAGCTGTCATGGTGCGCATCATGCGTGAGGAGCTGTGAGACTGTTCCTGCCGCCTTTCTGCCGCCACACAAACACACACACACACACACACACAGGCCGTCATGGTGCGCATCATGCGAGAGGAGCTGGGAGACCGCCTGTTCCTTCCTGCCGCCACACAACACACACGCTCGCACACACACACACACACACACACACACAGGCCGTCATGGTGCGCATCATGCGTGAGGAGCTGGGAGACCGCCTGTTTCTTCCGCCCAGGGGCTCCGGCGGAACGCACGAGCGATGGCTCTCGCCCAACGAGCTCAAGGTGCGGTCGGAAGGGGAACAAGTGCACCTGTCGTCGTCGTCGAAAGCTTAAGACAACGGGAGCGCCTAGACCCTGAGTAAAAACACACGACCCGAAAAGGCTACAGCCAGCGTGGCGATCACACGCAGCCCCCCAGCAGAGTCCCCCGTTGTGGCGAACCGCAAAGAACTACTACCCCACACGGTTCTGAGAGCCAAGTGCGGGCATGGTACAAGTGCATCCCGCACGTCCAATGCTCACATGGCACAGTCCACACTAACAGCCCAGGGGGGCGCCGGCGGAACGCACGAGCGGTGTCTCTAGCCCAACGAGCTCAAGCTGCGACGATGGTGTATTTTATCGTCGTGTGACGCGTCTATAGTGTTTGAGGGGCACGCATGCATCCCGTACGTCCAACGCCCACAATGACACAGTCCACACTTACAGCCCCCGGGGCTCCAGAGGTACGCACGAGCGATGGCTCTCGCCTAACGAGCTCAAGCTGCGACAATGGTGTATTTTATCGTCGTGTGACGCGTCTATAGTGTTTGAGGGGCACGCATGCATCCCGCACGTCCAACGCCCACAATGACACAGTCCACACTTACAGCCCCCGGGGCTCCGGAGATACGCACGAGCGTTGGCTCTCGCCCAACGAGCTCAAGCTGCGACGATGGTGTATTTTATCGTCGTGTGACGCGTCTATATTGTTTGAGGGGCACGCATGCATCCCGCACGTCCAACGCCCACAATGGCACAGTCCACACTTACAGCCCCCGGGGCTCCGGAGGTACGCACGAGCGATGGGTCTCGCCCAACGAGCTCAAGATGCGACGATGGTGTATTTAACCGTCGCGCGGCGCACCTAACGAATGAGGGGCAGACGTGCATCCCGCACGTCCGCTGTCCACACGGCACACTCACACCAACAGCCCCCCGGGGGCTCTGGCGGAACGCATGAGTGGTGGCTATCGCCCAACGAGCTGTGATGCACTCGTGATGCATGAGACTTGCGTCGGCGCCAGGTCGGCGCTAGGTCGGCGCCAGGTTGGCACCTAGCTAGTCCTGGCCACCTGGCAGTGGTTTCCTTTTCGCCTGTACTCTGCCATTTGGCTGTATTCCGGTGTACTTTGACTATGAACACGCTCGATCCATTCAGTGGATTGGTATTGACGAGCCGCCAGATACAGCTCGTCAAGAGCGTTCACAATGTGAACTTCACATGACCTGTGTATGTATGAGGACACGCGCCACCTAGCTGCACGCACACGCACACATAATACGCCATCACCGGCTCCTGATTTACTGTGAAATCGACCACAGGGCCGCTTCCTCATCCGCGCAAAGAATATGAAGAGCATCGAGGCACTCAAGGAGATCACGTACGTCAACATCGCCAAGGTGTGTGGTGTTGCACGCGGTTGTTGCACGGGGTTGATGCACATTCGGGTATTGCGCGGTGTTGCACAGAGCAGCGCTCAAAGAGATCACGTCACATCAACATCGCCAAGGTACAGCTGTGTGGTGTTGCATGTGTGTGTTGCACGAGGTTGTTGCACATTCAGGTGTTGCACAACAGCGCGCAAAGAGATCACCGACATCAACATCGCCAAGGTGTGGCTGTGTGGTGTTGCACGAGGTTGTTGCACGGGGCTGTTAGGAGATTGGCACTCTACCTACCCCCCCTCCGCACACACACACACACACACACACACGCGCACGCACACACACACACTCAGTTCGAGGGCCTCTCCCTCATGAACGAGCTGCCCCACGTCACGAGCAGTAGCCTTGGGGAGTCGAAGCTGCACGCGCTGCTCAAGGCACTCAGCAAGCCGGTAGGTGATGAATGTTTCCGCCTGGGGGGGCGCCACAGTTGGCGCTCAACCCTGCTGGGCAGGCCTGAGAAGTCACTCTTCCGGTTACTGAGTGGGCGCCTGTTAGCCAGTGGCCAGGCCCGCAGCTGCTCGGAGCACGCCTCGTTACTCCCCCCCCCCCCCCACCTCTCCCGACACACTCTTCCCTATCGGCATCAAGTTCACTCTTGGCTATCGGCATCTGCCGTTCCATTGGCGCGGCTGCTCTGAGAACGCTTCGTTTCTCTTCTTCTCGCCCCCCCCTCCCCCCCCCTGTGGCCCTTACCTCTCACTGCAGGTAAACGAGAAGTCATTCATCCGGCTGTCGAGTGGCCGCATGCATGTCAGCCTCTGTATTTCCAGCTGCAGCTGCACTGAGCACTCTCCTCCCCCCCTCCTGTGGCCTTGCTCTCCCACGCATTGCGGGTAAACAAAAAGTCGTTCATTTGGCTCGAGCGTCTGTCAGCTTCTGCAGTTCCATTGGCGCGGCTGCTCCGAGCTCTATTTTAAAAATTCCTCCCCGTCCCCTCACCCCCCCCCCCCCGTGGCCCCTCACTCCCATGCATTGCAGGTAAACGAGAAGTCATTCATCCGGCTGTCGAGTGGACGCACGTCTGCCGGTGGCCAGGCCGCAGCTGCTCAGAGCGCTCATCGCTACTCGCCCCCCCCCCCCACCTGCACCTCTCCCGAAAAGTCACTCTTCCGGCCATCGGCCTCTGCAGTTCCATTGACGCAGCTGCTGTGAGCACGCTTCGTTACTCTCCCCCCCCCCCCCTGCGGCCCTTACCTCTCACTGCAGGTAAACGAGAAGTCATTTATCCGGCTGTCGAGTGGGCGCACGTCAGCCGGTGGCCAGGCTGGCAGCCGGAGCGCAGGTGGGCAAATAGACAGATGTTTTTTTTACCGTGTGGGGGACCCAATCATGCAAAGAAAATGCAGGTCGTCCCCCTGCCTAGCTAGCTTTCCAAGGAACCCTACCCCAGTGACCCTGGGACCCCGCCCCTGTCAGCCGGCGGCCAGGCCGGCAGCCGGAGCGCAGGTGGGCGGGCAGGCATCGGTGACTGTGTGGTGGACTCAATGACATAAGTAAACTCGTTGTCCCTCTGCCTAGCCAGCCACTTAGGAGCCCTACCCAGAAATCCCGGACCCCCCTGTCGGCCTGTGGCCAGGCCGGCAGCCGGAGCGCAGGAGAACGGACAGGCATCGGTGGCTGTTTGGTGGACTCAATAACACGAGTTAATATAAGTTAACATAAGTTACATGAGTTAACTTGTTGTCCCTCTGCCTAGCCAGCCACTAAGGAGCCCCACCCCAGAGACCCTGAACCCGCCTGTCAGTCTCTGGCCAGGCCTCTGGCAGCCGAAGACAAGGTGGGCAAAGCCTCCATGTTGGTGACCGTGTGGTGGACCCAATCATGCAAACAAGAACATGTTGTCCCTCTGCCTAGCCAGCAACCTTGGAGCCCTTCCCCACAGAGCCCCCCCTCCCCCCGCCACACACACACACACACACACACAGGTGCGTTCGTGGAGCGAGGCGTCGTGCCAGCCTCGAGCGACGCTAGCATTGCCAGCCTGTTACCCATTGCGGCGGCGACGGCGGCGGCGATGGCAAAGCACGACGTGTGTGTGGCGTCGGAGCCAGCGTTCACGTTTACCGGTGCGTGTTTTTTGTTTTGGGGGTGGGGTACGGGGGGGACAGGAGGTGCGGCGGCAGCGGCGGCAGCGGCGATGGTGGCGGAGATGGCAAAGCACGACGTGTGTGTGGCGTCGGAGCCAGCATTCACATTTATGGGTGCTTTTTCCCGTTTTGACGTAACTTTTGGCTTTTTTTCCTTTTTCGGCATTTTTTGGCAGTGATTAACGGAGGCGCGTTCTCGTCGCCAAGCCCTGGACCCAGCAATGCGGCGCTGCTGGTGACGAGGATCTCCGTGCCGCTGACGAGCGGGGTAAAATACCACTGGCCCGGCTCCTGCTAGACTGCCCCTCGGTGGAACACTTCAGGAGCGGCTTGCCCGGCGCTGCCATGGCTTGGCGAGTAGCCGCGGCGCTGCCGCGGCCCGTGCTGGGAGACGGCCCTTATCCTCCCCCCATGCAGGACGCCATGCGGCACCGATCTCGACGAGTTGATCGACGAGCGGAGGAGCTGGCGCCCGTCAATGCATGCTGGACATTGGTCAAGATGGCTGCCCGTGGAGGCGGGCTACCATCACGGCTTCAGCGGTGGCGACCGCCGAGGCAACACAGAGTAAATCCGCTTCACCAATCGCAGCGTTCGTCACCGCGCTCATCCTCGGGGTCGCTCGTCTGCCGGTGACTGGCGTTGGAAGGTCTTCAGGCAGCCTCCATGACAACTCTGTCGTCCATGCACCCCTGGAGGGTGGGACCTGGCCATGCATGAGGCATGGGGCGCCGGCTGAGCCCCATGCAAACGAGAGCTGGACAGCCATGCACTGCCAGGCGGGGACCGTTCCAGTCAGCGCCAGTCGGCTCTGCCGGCTTGACTGGCCACAAGGCCACTACTGTGACCCTGAGGAAGGTCCTCTCCTATATGCTCCTTGCCAGACATGTCTCTCAGAGACCGCTGTTTGGGGTAGACTAGCCGGCGGGAGCGGTAGTCTATCGGCCGGGAGCCGGCGGTACTCTAGTACTTCAGTGTGCTGGAGTATCGGCGGGTGTCTCTAGTAGAAGAGTAGCCTGCTTAGCTGGAAACCCCGTGTTACTGTTACTGATCGACCTTGCCGGCGCGTCCTCGGAATTATTTAATCGACAAGGCAAAGCGGTACTACGCTATGCAGCTCCCTCTTATTATGAGGTTCACTCCTCTATGGGGCTCCTCCTATGATCCCGCACAGGTATTTCCTCGAGCCGACGAAAACCACCTTTTAGTGAGCGAGCCCGCGTGAGCCAGCACCCCCACAGTTATTGATCGCTCACTCATGCCCACGTGCTCCTCCCCCCCCCCCTCCTCCTCCTCCTCCTCCTCCTCCTCCTCCTTCTCCTCCTCCTCAGCTTCCATCCTCTCATCATGACGTGTGCCCCCCCCCCCTCAGGCAATGCGCCCGAGATGCTGCACCTCCAGGCGACGAGCGGCGGCAGTGGCGGCGGTGTCGCTGCTGCTGGTCCCAGTGGCTGTGGCGGCAGCTTTCCGACCCTCTCGTCGTCCCAGCCTGCAGGTGTCACCACCTCCACTGGAGCTGGCAGCGGCGGCGGCGGCGGTGGCGGCGGTGTCGCTGCTGCTGGTCCTAGTGGCTGTGGCGGCGGCTTTCCTACCCTCTCGTCATCCCAGCCTGCAGGTGTCGCCACCTCCACAGGAGCTGGCAGCGGCGACGGCGGCGGCGGCGGCGGCAGCAATGGCGCGGATGCCGGTTCCAGTGGCGTCGGCGGCGGCTTCAGTCCTCCCGTCCAGCCTTCCAGCGTGCCCACGCACGGTGGCGGTAGCGGCAACGCTGCTCCCGGCCCTAGTGATGGCAGCGGCGGCGGCTTAATCAGCCCTCCCGTCGGGCCTTCCAGCGTGCCCACGCAAGGTGGCGGCAGCGACGGCGGCGACGGTGACGGCGGCGGCGGCAGCAATGGCGCGGATGCCAGCACCAGCGGCGGTGGCGTCCGCGGCGGCTTAAACAGCCCTCCAGCGCAGCCTTCCAGTGCGCCTACGCACGGTGGCGGCAGCGGCGTTAGCAACGGCGGCGGCAGCGGCGGCGGCGCATCCCGAACCCCCTCGCCCCAGCCGGTGGGTGTCGCCACCTCCTCTGGGGTTGGCAGCGACGGCGGCGGCAGCAATGGCGCAAATGCCGGCCCCAGTGGCGGTGGCGCCGGAGGCGGCCTCCCTGGCCCTCATGTCGAGCCCTCCAAAGCGTCCTCGCTCGGTGGCGGTAGCGGCGGCAGCAATGGCGCGAATGCCGGCCCCAGTGGCGGTGGCGCCGGAGGCGGCCTCCCTGGCCCTCATGTCGAGCCCTCCAAAGCGCTCACGCTCGGAGGCGGTAGCGGCGGCAGCAATGGTGCGAACGCCGGCCCCAGTGGCGGTGGCGCCGGCGGCGGCCTCCCCGGCCCTCATGTCGAGCCCTTCAAAGCGCCCACGCTCGGTGGCGGTAGCGGCGGCAGCAATGGCGCTGCTGCCGGCCCCAGTGGCGGCGGCGCCGGCGCCGGCTTAATCAGCCCTCCCGTCGAGCCTTCCAGAGCGCCCACGCACGGCGGCAGCGGCAGCAGCGGCGGCGGCGGCGGCAGCAATGGCGCGGACGCCGGCCGTGGTGGCGGTGGCGCCGGCAGCGGCTTAATCAGCCCTCCCGTTGAGCCCTCCAGCGCGCCCACGCACCATTTCCCCGATGACTACTTTGCCCCCGGCTCCCAGCGCGTGTATTTTCCCGGCGTGCCCGCCACGGGTGCGGGCGGGCCGCGGCCGGGTGTGGACGGAAGTGTGGACGGGTGTGAGATCGAGCTGAGTGTGGACAGCGAGACGGCTGCGCTGCGACACCACTTGCCGAGGGGCGGCGGTGTCGGTGTCGGCACCGCAGGCGGCGCTACTACCACCACCACATCTGCAGCCGTGGTCGAGGCAGGCGGCAGCACTGCTGCAGCAGCGGCAGGCGGTGCTACCGCCACCGCCGCCACCGCAGCTGCAACAGTAGAGGCAGACGTGCCGAGGGGCGGCGGTGTCGGTGTCGGCACCGCAGACGGCACTGCAACCGCCGCCGTTGCCGCCAGTGCAGCAGGGGCGGAGGCAGGCGGCAGCACTGCTGCAGAAGAGGCAGGCGGTGCTACCGCTGCAGCCGCAGCCGCCGCTGCAGCAGGGGCGGAGGCAGGCGGCAGGACTCCAGCAGAGGCAGGCGGTGTTGCCGCCACCACCGCCGCCGCCGGTGCGGCAGGGGCGAAGGCAGGCAGCGCCACTGCTGCAGCAGAGGCAGTCGCCACTACCGCCACCGCTGCCGCCGCCGCTGCAACAGCAGAGGCAGGCGACCCCTCTGCATCCGCAGCAGAAGCACGTCGTGCTGCTGCCACTGCCACGCCCACAGCAGTGGTCGAGGACGGAGCGGGGAGAGGAGGGAGCCGGGTGCTGTCGAGCGCGGCTGACGGTGGTGGTGGCCCCACCTGGACTGCCACGGAGGCAGGTGTCAGCACTGAAGCAGAGGCTGGGCGAGCCACCGCCACAATCGAGGAGGGAGCGGGGAGAGGAGGGGGCCAGGTGCTGCCGAGCGCGGCTGCCGGTGGTGGTGGTCCCACCACTGCCAGCGAGGCAGATGTCAGCACTGCACAAGGGGCAGGCATCACCACTGAAACAGATGCTGGGGGAGCTATCGTCACTGTCGAGGAGGGAGGGGGGAGAGGAGGGGGGCGGGTGTCGCCGACCACGGCTGTCGGGGGAGGAGCAGGCGGAGGAGGCAGAGGTGGCATCACTACCAGCGGAGGTGACGGTGATGGTGGCAGGGGAGGAAGAGAGGGACGAAGAGGTGGCGCCACTACCAGCGGTGGTGATGAGGGAGGATGCGGACGGGCAGGTGGAAGACGAGGAGGAAGAGGAGAACGAAGAGGAGGAGCAGGGGCACGAAGAGGAGGACGGGGAGGTGGTGGCAGCCCTTTTAGCGACGCCCTTTTAGCGACGCGAGCGGCAGGCCTTGACCCTGGAGCAGCAACAGGAGCAGCAGGAGCAGCAGGAGCAGCAGGAGCAGCAGGAGCAGCGGCAGCAGGAGCAGCAGCAGCAGCAGGGGCAGCAGCAGGAGCAGCGACAGCAGGAGCAGCAGCAGCGCCTGTAAGAACAGCGACAGCAGGAGAAGCAGCAGCAGCAGCAGCAGCAGCAGGAGCAGACCTTGACCCAAGGGCAGCAGCAGGAGCAGCGGCAGCAGGAGCAGCAGAAGCGCCAGCGGGGGAAGCAGCACCACCAGACCTCGACCCAGACGCGGCGGCGGCAGCAGCGGCGGCAGCAGCAGGGCGGGGCAGCAACACGGGAAGCGGGGAGGACAGCGGCACGCCGCGCGGGAACCGGCTGGGCCTCCACCACCTGACAGGCATGGCAAGCGAGGCGGCGGAGGCCGCAAAGTGAGCACGCTGTGTGCCGGGGGGGCACGATGTTTGCAGGGGGGGTGCAGTGTGTGTGTGTGTGTGTGGCAGGGTGTGTGCAGGGGCGGCGGGGGCCGCAAAGTGAGCAGAGGGGGGGGGTCGAAGGGGTGACCACGTATAATTATAAGCCTTGTGTGTACAATAGTGCTCCTTTGACGTGTGAGGACCCGAGGGGGTGGCGGGGGCCGCGAAGTGCGCGCAGGGGGGTTCCAAGGGGTGCTCACGTAAGCTACCGTACAGGGCCCGAGCCTCCGCGAATAAGTATTGTTTTTCACGCCCCCGCATAGCTGAAAACGAGTGAAATGCCTCAAAAATCGCGATTTAGGGCGTCAAATCGACGAAAATCGACGAAAAACGACCCCCGCGGAGCGATGAAACAATCATTTTTCGACCCCCCCGCGAAGACTCAGGCCCTGTACGGTGCTACGCATTATGTTATGTGTGCCGTTGTGCTCCTTTGGCGCATACGCACTCCTGAGGGCCTGTTTCTCGTTCATCGGAACCAGTGCTTTTGTTCCCAGGATGTTCATTTGATTCTCTGGAGCCGTTTGACTGAAGATCTGACTCCATGGCTCTCAAATCCGGCTCCACACGCCGAAAACAAGAACACTTGTCGGAACACAGTCTTTGTCATATTCCCAACGCCTGAGGCGGCGCCTCAAACGGCGCATGAACTGCGCGGATCAGGCGGCGCCTCAGGCGCGCCGACCGCCTCAGGCGCCACCCCGACCGCCTTAGGCGCCCACAACCGCCTCAGGCGCACCCCCAACCGCCTCAGGCATTGTGACCGCAGTCGCGTGAATCAGACGATGGGACTGTGGTAGGGCAGGGGGTGGAGGCGAAGGGGTGGAGCCCCCCGGGGCGAGCTTGTTTGAGCGAGTCAGGGACGGGGGCGGGGGGGGGGGGGCATTTTCAGGGGAGATGTGGCACCAATGGCGGTTACTTGCGCGTGGGAAGAGTCAGTAACAGTAACTGCAACATCGGCTTTCCAGCAAAGACATCTTCTAGTCCTAGTACCACTGCCTAGACCCCAAGTCTTGTTCAGCTCTCCGCTTACCCCCAGCCCTCCCCGGAACTTGCACCCCACAGGGACGCCGTGCGGGAAGTGTCTTATACGGTGGCTGATACGGCAAAGGAAGTCGCAGAGAAGGTGCGGGAACCTGTGTGGGCCGTGCTGTGCTGTGCTTTGACGTGCTGTGCTGTGCTTTGACGTGCTGTGCTGTGCTGTGCTATGTGTTGCGCGAAGCTGTGGTTGCTGTGCGCGCGGGTTGAGGTTGATGCGCACGGTTGATGCGCAAGGAGGCACGGTTCATACGCAAGGAAGTTGGCGAGAAAGACGGAACTGTGTGTGTGTTGTGCGCGGGGTTTGAGGTTCGTTGTTCAGACCGCGAAACGGTGGTTGCCGTGCAGGAGGTGTCGTATACGGTGGCTGACACGACAAAGGAAGTCGCCGAGAAGGTGCGCGAACCTGTGTGGCCCGTGCCGTGCTGTGCTGCGCTGTGCTGTGCTGTGCTGTGCTGTGCTTTGTGGTGCGCAAAGCTGTGGTTACTGTGCGCGCGGGTTGAGGTTGATGCGCACGGTTGATACGCAAGGTGCGCGATCCTGCATGGGCCGTGCTGTGCTGTGCTGTGCTGTAGTGGGTGGTGCGCGAAACTGTGGTTTATGTGCGCGCGGGTTGAGGTTGATGCGCACGGTGGATACGCAAGGAGGCACGGTTCATACGCAAGGACGGTTGATACGCACGGTTGGTACACAAGGACGCCATGGGGGGTGGCTCACACGGTACAAAGGAAGTCGGCGAGAAGGTGCGCCAACCTGTGTGGCCCGTGCTGTGCTGTGCTGTGCTATTCTTTGGCGTGCTCTGAGGTGTCGTGATGTATTGCGCTGCGCTGGGCTGCCGCCCCCCCTTCCAACTTGGTCCCCCTTCTCCCCCACACACACGCCCCATCGCCAAATCAAAAGTGGAGCGCGCAGCCAAGGACGCCACCAGCAGAGTGGTCGGTCTCATGCCAGCAAGCCCACACATGCACACACACACACACACACACAGGTGGAGCGCACAGCCAAGGGTGCTGCCAGCAGAGTGGTTTGTCTCGTGCCAGCAAGCCCACACACATGCACACATGCATGCACACACACACACACACACGCACAGGTGGAGCGTGCAGCCATGGGCGTTGCCAGCAAGGGGTTCAGTCTCATGCCAGCGAACCTGCTCTCTTTTACACACGCACACACACACACACGCATACACACACACACACACGAACACACACACACACACGCACACACACACACAGGTGGAGCGTGCAGCCATGGGCGCCGCCAGCAGGGGGTTCAGTCTCATGCCAGCTAACCTGCTCTCTTTTACACACGCAACCAACCAACCAACCAAGCGTTACATGAGGCCGTCCGCATGCACCGGCAATGCCTGTTCTACTAAAAGCAATACACCCCGGCAATTGTTACGAAGTCTGACCCGTGCACTGGGATGTCTTTCGAATAGCGGGTGACCAACCAGCGCCTGAATCGAGTGGATAGTATCCTTGGTTTGGGGGGTCTGGGGGGGGGCTGCCACTCTGGCCAACCAACTTCAACTTGGGTTGCCACTCTGGCCAACCAACTACAACTTGGGTTGCCACTCTGGCCAACCAACTTCAACTTCAATCGCGGCGTATCATCTCCTCATGGGCCGATTAATTCCATGGGGCGATAGTTGGGTGTAGGCAGGCCTAGAGGACGTCAGATCAGCCTCCTCGATCCTCGATGGGGTGACGGACGAACGCAGGCGGGCCTGGGATAGGGGGCGGCGGCGGATCATCTCCATGAGCCCGCGAACTCGATGGGGCGATGATGAACGTAGGCAGGGGCGCAGGGATGGGGCGGTGGATCATCTCCATTGGCCTCTGAACTCCATGGGGCGATGATGTAGGTAGGCAGGGGGCGGAGGCAGGAGGCGAGGGGGGAGAGGCTGGGGCGTGGGGGGTGGTGTGGCGGATCATCTCCATGGGCGATGATGTAGGTAGGCAGGGAATGGAGGCAGGGGCGGGGGAGGAAAGGCTGGGGGGAGGGGGTGGGGGGGGAGGGCCAGCATGGGGTCGGCGCGCGTGAGGGCGCATGGGCGGGAGGTGCATGGGGCGGGGGTGCATGGGCCTGCATGGCGCGCACATGGGACGGCGAGCTCCATGTGGGGGTGGAGCGTGGGTGGGTGGTCGACTGTGGGTGGGTGACGGTGGGGGAGAGTTGGACTGTGTAGTTTGGAGCGTGTGAGGGGGAGTGAAGGGTGCTGAAGGGGGGGATCATGGCAATGTGAGGTTCTCTGTGGTGCATGGTGTCGTGGCGCACACGCACACACACACACACAAAGACACACAGGTGGAGCGTGCAGCCAAGGGCGCCGCCAGCAGGGTGGTCAGTCTCATGCCAGCGAGCCTGCTCTCTTTCACACACACACACACACACACA
>VFSX01000029.1:620000-632720 GCA_016618255.1 Chlamydomonas sp. UWO 241 | reverse complement strand
CACACACACACACACACACAGGTGGAGCGTGCAGCCAAGGCCGCCGCCAGCAGGGTGGTCAGTCTCATGCCAGCGAGCCTGCTGTCTTTCACACACACACACACACACACAGGTGGAGCGTGCAGCCAAGGGCGCCGCCAGCAGGGTGGTCAGTCTCATGCCAGCGAGCCTGCTCTCTTTCACACACACACACACATACACACACACACAGGTGGGGCGTGCAGCCAAGGGCGCCGCCAGCAGGGTGGTCAGTCTCATGCCAGCGAGCCTGCTCTCTTGCACACACACACACACACACAAACACACACACAGGTGGAGCGTGCAGCCAAGGGCGCCGCCAGCAGGATGGTCAGTCTAATGCCAGCGAGCCTGCTGTCTTTCACACACACACACACACACACACAGGTGGAGCGTGCAGTCATGGGCGCCGCCAGCAGGATGGTCAGCCTCATGCCAGCGAGCCTGCTCTCCTTTACACACACACACACACACACACATACAGGTGGACCGTGCAGCCAAGGGTGCCGCCAGCAGGTGGCGAGCCTGCTCTCTTTCACACACACACACACACACACACAGGTGGAGCGTGCAGCCAAGGCCGCCGCCAGCAGGGTGGTCAGTCTCATGCCAGCGAGCCTGCTGTCTTTCACACACACACACACACACACAGGTGGAGCGTGCAGCCAAGGGCGCCGCCAGCAGGGTGGTCAGTCTCATGCCAGCGAGCCTGCTCTCTTTCACACACACACACACATACACACACACACAGGTGGGGCGTGCAGCCAAGGGCGCCGCCAGCAGGGTGGTCAGTCTCATGCCAGCGAGCCTGCTCTCTTTCACACACACACACACACACACAAACACACACACAGGTGGAGCGTGCAGCCAAGGCCGCCGCCAGCAGGGTGGTCAGTCGCATGCCAGCGAGCCTGCTCTCTTTCACACACACACACACACACACACACAGGTTGAGACTGCAGCCAAGGGCGTCGCCAGCAGGGTGGTCAGTCTCATGCCAGCGAGCCTGCTCTCTTTCACACACACACATACACACACACACAGGTGGAGCGCGCAGCCATGGGCGCCGCCAGCAGGGTGGTCAGTCTCATGCCAGCGAGCCTGCTGTCTTTCACACACACACACACACACACACACACACACACACACACACACACAGGTGGAGCGTGCAGTCATGGGCGCCGCCAGCAGGGTGGTCAGTCTCATGCCAGCGAGCCTGCTCTCTTTCACACGCACACACACACACACACACGGGAGCGTGCAGCCATGGGCGCCGCCAGCAGGGTGGTTAGTCTCATGCCAGCGAGCCTGCTCTCTTTCACGCACACACACACACACACACAGGTGGAGCGTGCAGCCAAGGGCGCCGCCAGCAGGGTGGTCAGTCTCATGCCAGCGAGCCTGCTGTCTTTCACACACACACACACACACACAGGTGGAGCGTGCAGCCATGGGTGCCGCCAGCAGGGTGGTCAGTCTCATGCCAGCGAGCCTGCTCTCTTTCACACACACACACACACACACACACACACAGGTGGAGCGTGCAGCCAAGGCCGCCGCCAGCAGGGTGGTCAGTCTCATGCCAGCGAGCCTGCTCTCTTTCACACACACTCACACACACACACACACACACACAGTTGGGGCGTGCAGCCATGGGCGCCGCCAGCAGGGTGGTCAGTCTTATGCCAGCGAGCCTGCTCTCTTTCACACACACACACACACACACACACACAGGTGGAGCGTGCAGCCAAGGGCGCCGCCAGCAGGGTGGTCAGTCTCATGCCAGCGAGCCTGCTCTCTTCCACACACACACACACACACACGCACACACACACACACACAGGTGGAGCGTGCAGCCAAGGACGCCGCCAGCAGGGTGGTCAGTCTCGTGCCCGCGAGCCTGCTGCCCCCAGCGCTCGTGAACTTCCGTGCGGCGCGTGCCGCGAGCGCGCAGGCACCAGTCGTGATCGGCGGAGCGTCTTCGACGAGCGGTGCGTTTTGGGCGACTTGCTTTGGGGGCTGCTAGGCAGCTACCAGGCAGCTACTAAGCAGCTACTTGTGATGGTTGAGAGTCTAGGCTTCAGCGCGTGCAGCGAGCGCGCAGGCGCCAGTCGGCATTGGCGGAGCATCTTCGCCGAACGGTGCGTTTTGGGTGCCTTGTTTTCGGAGCCGCTCGACAGCTAATAGGCAGCTACTACCGTACTGTTCAATGTACTTCACGGTTTGAGTAGTTCATGGCAGGCCTGTCCGCCTGTCTACCTGAGACACGCGTACAGTTCCACACCCTTTTCCTGAGCATCCCTGGGGACGATAAAGGCTTGGATGCGAAGATGCGGGCGTTTATGAACCCCAGCCCGGGGCTACTTTGCCCTTGTTTCTGGCGTGACACGGCCAACTTTCTGGTCTTGTGCCTGGAATTAGGAGTCAATGAGGCAGCCACAATAGTGGCGGGGACCCAAGTGTGGGTTCCCGAGGAGCTGCGGTGGACTGTGCTGTTTGCAGTGCACCGCAGCTGGCGCACCTGAGAAATGCCCACGCTGGGTCTCACACGTGAAAGCTGCCTCAAAGATGACGACCTCAAAACGGAGTATGCAGAAGGGACATATTTATCCGCTATAACCGGGGGGCAAGCTTGCTCTCTAACCTATTACCAAATCCCACACTGTTGGTCACTACTGACCGCCTTTTCCAGCCCCTTTCTAGTAGTTAGGCTTAGGGATGTGCCCCTCACCGAGTCCTTCTGTGCCTCCCCCCTTCAGCAGGGGGGGGGCCTGCGACACGTCCAATGTCGTGCTCGGTGCAACAACAAGGGGTCAGCTTCTGCTCAGAGCCGGGTTAAGGGTAACAGGTTGAGAATCCTGTGAATGCTGGTTGAAATCCCAGTTAGAAAACCCCTTAACACGTTAGAGGTTGCGGCCCGGCTGGATATCCTTTTCGGCCACGTCTTGGCCTTTCTCCCCACGGGGGGATGTCTCTTTTGGCGATTGGCGACGAACCTGCCTTGCGTTTCCGTTTCCCAACATGCGCTCACCGACTTCAACCAGCGTTTGCTGCCGCTGCGGTAGGGGACCTAGGGGTGCGCCCATACTCTTTACAGAGTTGGGGTTCCCTACCACCAACAGCCAGCCATCTCAGTAAGGTGCTCGGGCCATACGCGCCGAGCACGGTCTTATACGCCTTTAGAGGTGTCCCTGACTGTGATGATGATGGATATTACAGTCTGTGTGACACCAGTAATGATGTATAAGACCGGTGTCGGCGCTAGCGCCCGACACCTTAAACTCAGTTTGTGGGAAACTGGCTGGCTACCTGGTAGGGGTGAGGGTAAACCCCCACACGCGCGCACGCACTGGACCTAGACAGGACACTGGGCCCCCAGATCCACCCTATACCACCCAGGTAGTGACAGCAACGCATTGTTGGTGTGCGCCTGTGTTCTACTACTAGTCCCGCCGCCGCCATTGGCTCCAGCAATCTCCTCCATGCCCGCCAGCAATCTCCTCCACGCCCGCCAGCAATCTCCTGTATGCCCGCAAGCAATCTCCTCCATGCCCGCCAGCAATCTCCTGTATGCCCGCCAGCAATCTCGTCCATGCATGGGCGCCGCCATGCGATCTCCATGCGCCGCGCCGCGCTCCATGCGCGCCAGCACCCGTACCACCCGCCTCATTCCCGTTCTTTAGCCATTCCCGTGACACCTATGGCTGATCCTTGTTCCGCCGTCCCCTTTGGCATCTGTAACCCGTATCCTCTCCCTGTAGCCTCATTCCCCGTTCTTAACCGCCATCGCCATTATGGTGCCCGCCCGCTGGTGGGGCCTCGCCTCGCCCCATGCCGCACGGCTAGTGTATTGATTGCTGCGCCATCTATAATCTGCGCCTTGGGGCAGGGAACCCCTGCGCCACAACCTCCTCACAAAGCCTAGCCGCATGTGCCTCGCTTCCATGTTTCTCAATTTCTCGCCATCCGCTTCCATGCCCGCCTGCAATCTCCTCCACGCCCGCGAGCAATCTCCTGTTTGCCCTCAAGCAAGCTCCTCCATGCCCGCCAGCAATCTCCTCCATGCATGCACGCGCAGAGCGCCGCCATGCAACCCCCATGCGCCGCGCGCGCCGTGCGCGCGCCGCGCCCGCCAGCTCCCGTAGCCTCATTCCCCGTTCTTTACCCATGCGCCGTGACGCATTAGCCTTGTCCGCCGTCCCCTGGCATGCATAACCCGTAGCCTCATCCCCGGTAGCCGCATTCCCCGTTCTTAGCCGCCATCTCCATTATGGTGCCCGCCCGCTGGTGGGGCCTCGCCTCGCCCCATGCCGCACGGCTAGTGTATTGATTGCTGCGCCATCTATAATCTGCGCCTTGGGGCAGGGAACCCCTGCGCCACAACCTCCTCACAAAGCCTAGCCGCATGTGCCTCGCTTCCCATGTTTCTCAATTTCTCGCCATCCGTCTCTCTCTTCCATCCAGGCACAGTAAACCATTAGGAGCCGCAATCTGCTTGAGTTCCGATCGTTGTGAGAGGGGGTGCATGCTCGCCGCAATTCTCGCCATCGTGCATCGTGCTCTCCATCGTACCGCTGCCCCATCTGCCACATAGCCTCGCCCCATCAGGACCAGTTCACCAGTAGCGCTGTGCGTCAGAGCCGGTCAGGGGAAATTTCCAGATTTTCAGCCGCCCAGTACCAAGCGCAGTTGTCCCGGTTGTCCGCCATCGAGCGGCGCCAGGGCGGGAGCCCCTGGCGAAGAGCTTATGGATAGGTAGCGGTGGCGGTATAATACGCCGACATATTTTTGATGTTTTTTTTTTGTAACATCCATCATCATCACCTGCATGCCTCGCCTGCATATATGGGTCTGCCTTCCTGCCTGCCTGCATGACCTACCTGGCTGTCGACATACCGGCCTGACTGACTGACTGACTGACTGACTGACTGACTGACTCACTGACTCACTGACTGACTGACTGACTGACTGACTGACTGGCTGGCTGACTGACTGACTGACTGACTGACTGACTGACTGGCTGGCTGGCTGACTGACTGACTGACTGACTGACTGACTGACTGACTGACTGGCTGACTGACTGACTGACTGGCTGACTGACTGACTGACCGACTGACTGGCTGCATGACCTACCTGTCTGTCGACATGCCGGCCTGCCGAGCTGTCTCTGTCTGCCCTGCCTGCACTGCACCGCACTGCCTGCCTGCTTAACGCTCCTTACCCAAAACCCTAAACAGGTCCCCCCGTGATCACGCGCGCCGACGGCTCGCGCCGAAGTGTGACCGAGTCCACCACTCTAAACCCTGAACTCTACACCCCCACCCTAAACCTAAAACCTAAACCGTAAACCCTTCATTTGTCCTCCCGTGCTCACGCGCGTCGACGGCTTGCGCTGAAGTGTGGCTGGGTCCATACCCTTAACCCTGAACCCTTACCCTCCACCCTAAACCCTAAACCCAATACATTAACCCCTCCACAGGTCCCCCCGTTATCACGCGCGTCGACGGCTCGCGCCTGAGTGGTCGATTTTACAGTCCGTCGGACGCCTTTGATGGCGCATTAGACCCTAGGAAAGAGGCCGGCAGCTGTCAAAATTAGACCCCTAGCATGCCATCTGCCATCATGATTGCTGTGCACGCGGTGCGTGTCTCAAAACAGGCGACAAGGAAGTCAGCCAGCTCGTGCCAAAACCTGGGGTTCTCCTGGCCTGGCCGAGGATTCATAAACTCCCGCATCCGCTCATCTAAATCGGCCTCCTCGGGGCGAGGGATGGACCGAAACAGGCTGTGGGCCTGCACCCGTGCCTCTTCATAGGCAGGGCACTCAAATACCATGTGTGCCTCATCCTCTAGCCCACCGCATAGGCAGCACGCCCGCTGGCTGCGTCGCTGCCTCTGTCCCGCCACGGCGTAGCGCCCCCGCTCTATCTGCAGCTCATGGAGCCCCATCCTGAACCTAGCTAGAGCGGTGATCCGGGCAGCACTGTTCAGCCCTGTGCTCAGCAGGGCCGGTGGCTCGCTGTCGCTACCCACCATCCACCGCATGTAGGTCAGCATCTTAAAGCTGCGCGACCACTCCTCAGGTACATCTCGCACGGTAGTGCCGCTCGGCAGCGCCGGTGTGCTTGTCGCGGCGGCCAGCCACGCAGCGATCGCCACGTCCAACAGGTTGGTGATGCGTACCGGTCCTTCCTGGTCCCACGCCAGGGTGTGCCCCACAGTTCCGAGGCACACCTGCAAGCGTGCCGCCCAGCACGTCCCCCCCGCTTCGGCCAGCCCCCAGCTCTCCCGCATTGCATCTTTAAGCAGGTCACCGTCAGGCCGCCCCCGCGCCTTATCCCAAAAGCGCGGCGCCTGAGTGTGACCGGTCCATACCCTGACCCCAGACCCCCACCCTACACCCTAAATCCTAACCCTAAACCCTAAACCCTACATTACCCTCAACCCCAAACCCTAAACAGGTCCTCCCGTTATCACGCGCGTCGACGGCTCGCGCCTGAGTGTGACCGGTCCATACCCTGAACCCTGAACCCCAGACCCCCACCCTACACCCTAAATCCTAACCCTAAACCCTAAACCCTACTTAACCCTAAACCCCAAACCCTAAACAGGTCCTCCCGTTATCACGCGCGTCGACGGCTCGCGCCTGAGTGTGACCGGTCCATACCCTGAACCCTGAACCCCAGACCCCCACCCTACACCCTAAATCCTAACCCTAAACCCTAAACCCTACTTAACCCTTAACCCTAAACCCCAAAACCCAAACAGGCCCTCCCGTTATCACGCGCGTCGACGGCTCGCGCCTGAGTGTGACCGGTCCATACCCTGAACCCTGAACCCCAGACCCCCTCCCTACACCCTAAATCCTAACCCTAAACCCTAAACCCTACTTACCCCTAAACCCCAAACCCTAAACAGGTCCTCCCGTTATCACGCGCGTCGACGGCTCGCGCCTGAGTGTGACCGGTTCGATCAAAGACGACGCGCTTGTGCTCAGCGCGCTCATCCAGCTGCTGCAGGTGTGGGGGTGTGGAAGTGTGGGAGGTGAAGACACATGAGAAATTGACTAAAACATCCGAGGCAGAAAGAAGTCACCCAAAGTGTGTGTGTGTGTGTGTGTGTGTGGAGTGTGACCAGGTCCATCAAAGACAACGCGCTCACCCAGCTGCTGCAGGTGTGGGGGTGTGGAGGTGTGGGGTGAGCCATAAAACTAACCGAAAGTAACTGACGAGTGTGGGAGGGAGAGTGTGACCGGGTCCATCAAGGACAACGCGCTCGTGATCAGCGCGCTCATCCAGCTGCTGCAGCTGTGGGTGTGTGGTAATGGATGCGACCTGTGACGCCACGTATGCTTACACCAAACATGTTACACCCCAATAGCTGTTACACCTTGACACTCAGATGCACTCAGATGCACTCAGATGCACACAGATGCACAGATGCACTCAGATGCACACAGATGCACTCCGATGCACTCAGACACTCAGATGCACGCAGTACACGCGCCGCCACCTGCTGCGTGTCTACCCCGCCGCATGGCCCTGACAGTGCTCGTCTGTTCTGCCCTTGTATTGCGCCGTGTCAGACCTCAGTCAAACCTGAGCGCTCATTTTACCCCCTTCCAACCTGACGTGCTGCACGCAGTTCACGCGCCGCCACCTGCTGCGTGTCTACCCCGCCGCATGGCCCTGACAGTGCTCGTCTGTTCTGCTCTTGTATTGCGCCGTGTCAGTCCTCAGTCAAACCTGAGCGCTCATTTTAACCCCTTCCAACCTGACGTGCTGCACGCAGTTCACGCGCCGCCACCTGCTGCGTGTCTACCCCGCCGCATGGCCCTGACAGTGCTCGTCTGTTCTGCCCTTGTATTGCGCCGTGTCAGACCTCAGTCAAACCTGAGCGCTCATTTTAACCCCTTCCAACCTGACGTGCTGCACGCAGTTCACGCGCCGCCACCTGCTGCGTGTCTACCCCGCCGCATGGCCCTGACAGTGCTCGTCTGTTCTGCCCTTGTATTGCGCCGTGTCAGTCCTCAGTCAAACCTGAGCGCTCATTTTAACCCCTTCCAACCTGACGTGCTGCACGCAGTTCACGCGCCGCCACCTGCTGCGTGTCTACCCCGCCGCATGGCCCTGACAGTGCTCGTCTGTTCTGCCCTTGTATTGCGCCGTGTCAGTCCTCAGTCAAACCTGAGCGCTCATTTTAACCCCTTCCAACCTGACGTGCTGCACGCAGTTCACGTGCCGCCACCTGCTGCGTGTCTACCCCGCCGCATGGCCCTGACAGTGCTCGTCTGTTCTGCCCTTGTATTGCGCCGTGTCAGACCTCAGTCAAACCTGAGCGCTCATTTTAACCCCTTCCAACCTGACGTGCTGCACGCAGTGCGCCGCCACCTGCTGCGTGTCTACCCCGCCGCATGGCCCTGACAGTGCTCGTCTGTTCTGCCCTTGTATTGCGCCGTGTCAGACCTCAGTCAAACCTGAGCGCTCATTTTAACCCCTTCCAACCTGACGTGCTGCACGCAGTTCACGCGCCGCCACCTGCTGCGTGTCTACCCCGCCGCATGGCCCTGACAGTGCTCGTCTGTTCTGCCCTTGTATTGCGCCGTGTCAGACCTCAGTCAAACCTGAGCGCTCATTTTAACCCCTTCCAACCTGACGTGCTGCACGCAGTTCACGCGCCGCCACCTGCTGCGTGTCTACCCCGCCGCATGGCCCTGACAGTGCTCGTCTGTTCTGCCCTTGTATTGCGCCGTGTCAGTCCTCAGTCAAACCTGAGCGCTCATTTTAACCCCTTCCAACCTGACGTGCTGCACGCAGTTCACGCGCCGCCACCTGCTGCGTGTCTACCCCGCCGCATGGCCCTGACAGTGCTCGTCTGTTCTGCCCTTGTATTGCGCCGTGTCAGTCCTCAGTCAAACCTGAGCGCTCATTTTAACCCCTTCCAACCTGACGTGCTGCACGCAGTTCACGCGCCGCCACCTGCTGCGTGTCTACCCCGCCGCATGGCCCTGACAGTGCTCGTCTGTTCTGCCCTTGTATTGCGCCGTGTCAGACCTCAGTCAAACCTGAGCGCTCATTTTAACCCCTTCCAACCTGACGTGCTGCACGCAGTACACGCGCCGCCACCTGCTGCGTGTCTACCCCGCCGCATGGCGCGTCAACTCTGGGAACTACGACCCGTGCCCAGCATGGTCTATGGGGGCGAGCTGCGTGGCGCTCAACTGGCAGTACTGGGACAAGGCGCTGTGGCTCAACCAGGTGGGTGGTAGCTGGGTGGTAGGTGGGCGGTAGGTGGGCGGTAGGTGGGCGGTAGGTGGGCAGCAGGTGGGCAGTAGGTGGACAGCAGGTGGGCAGCAAGTGGACAGTAGGTGGGAAGCAGGTGGGAAGCAGGTGGGCAGCATGTGGGCAGCAGGTGGGCAGCAGGTGGGCGGTAGGTGGGCGGTAGGTGGGCAGTAGTGGGACAAGGCGCTGTGGCTCAAACAGGTGGGTGGTAGGTGGGCAGTAGGTGGGTGGTAGGTGGGCGGTAGGTGAGCGGTAGGTGAGCGATAAGTGGGTGGTAGGTGGGCGGCAGGTGGGCGATAGGTGGGCGATAGGTGGGCGATAGGTGGGTGGTAGGTGGGCGGTAGGTGGGCGGTAGGTGGGCAGCAGGTGGGTGGTAGCTGGGCGTTGGGTGGGCGGTAGGTGGGCGGTTGGTGGGCAGCAGGTGGGCAGTAGGTGGGCAGCATGTGGGCGGTAGGTGGGCGGCAGGTGGGCAGTACTTGGGCGGCAGGTGGGCAGCAGGTGGGCGGCAGGTGGGCAGTAGGTGGGCAGTAGGTGGGCAGCAGGTGGGCGGCAGGTGGGCAGCAGGTGGGCAGTAGTTGGGCAGTAGGTGGGCAGTAGTGGTTGCAGGTACAGCAAGGGTGCTGCTACGTCAAGAAGCCCGACTGGATGCTGAGCGGTCACGGCCCACCAACTTACCAACAACCAACCCGCCAACAACCAACCCACCAGCCAACAACCAACAACCAACAACCAACAACCAACAACCAACAACCAACAACCACATTCAACGCAGGCCAAGCTTCATCAGAACAGAAAGGCGGCTGCTACGCCAAACAGCCCATCTGGATGCTGAGCAGTCAAGGCCCACCAACTATCCAACAACGAAGCCACCAACAACCAACCCACCAGACAACAACCAACAACCAACAAGCAACCAGCAACCAGCAACAACCCCATTCAATGCAGGCCGAGCTTCATCAGAACAGCGGCTGCTACGCCAAAAAGCCCGTCAGGATGCTGAGCAGCAAAGGCCCACCAACCAACCAACAACGAACCCACCAAAAACCAACCAAAAACCAACAAGCCAACAACCCCATTCAGCGCAGGCCAAGTTCCACAAGAAGGGCTGTTGCGGCTACGCCAATAAACCTGACTGGATGCGCGGCTCGCCTGTCCCCC
Organism: Chlamydomonas sp. UWO 241; assembly: GCA_016618255.1. NCBI lineage: Eukaryota > Viridiplantae > Chlorophyta > Chlorophyceae > Chlamydomonadales > Chlamydomonadaceae > Chlamydomonas > Chlamydomonas priscui. The sequence continues at coordinate 622,264 of VFSX01000029.1, read as the reverse complement.
TCCCCCCTCTCTGCCTCTCACCCTGAACCCTTAAACCAAACACCTAAACCCCAACAGGCCAAGGCCCACGAGAACAGAGGCCGCGGCTACACGTCAAGAAGCCCGACTGGATGGGCGACGTGCCATCGCCCGCCCTGTGCCCCCCCCCCCCCGCCTCCCCCTCCTCCGCCTCTCAACCTGCAGCTAAAACCCTTAGCGCCAAACACCTTGACCCCAACAGGCAAAGTTCCACGAGAACGGCGGTTGCGGCTACGTCAAGAAACCCGACTGGATGCTGAGCAGCGAGCCTCTCCCGATCAAGCAGGTGTGTGCGTGTGCGTGCGTGTGTGCATGTATGCGTGTGTGACGCACGTAAACGCCCTCCCTCTTACTCCTTCATGAATCTGCTATGTGAAAAGGAGCCCGACTGGATGCGGGGCGCTGCCGATTTACCGAGCAAGTGAGTCCCAACTCATATTCCCCAACTCCATAGTTCACACCGCCCCCTATGCGCTCTGCATGCCAACAAAGAGGTCCTCCCGTGTTCACGTGCGTCGACGGCTTGCGCCCAAGTGTAACCGGGTCCATACCCTTGAAAAAACTGAACCCTAAATAAAAAAAACTCTACCTCACTTCTACCGCCCCCCCCCCCCCCGGCAGCCGCGCAATCTACGTGTGCACGTGTACAGCGCATACCACGCGCAGAGCTTGACGTCGTGGGCACGGTGCATGTGCTCCCGGGAGGACCTGGTCGTGCGGCTGGAGGTGGGTTTGGGGGGCTTTAAATAGAATCAAGCGCGTTAATGCCTCACGTTGCGGGCGCGTTGCATGTGCACCTGGGAAGATCTGGTTGTGCGGCTGAAGGTGGGGTAAATTAGGGTCTAAAAGAGGGTTTACAAGAGGGTTTAAAGATGCTGAAGTGCCTCACGTCATGGGCGCGGTGCATGTGCTCCCGGGAGGACCTCGTCGGGCGGCTTGAGGTGCGGGCGCACGTGGTGACTGATCGGCTGTTCTGGCAGCTAGGCAGCGTGCTGCAGCTAGGCTGCCTGCCTGCCCGCCTGCCTGCACGCTGCCTGCCCGCCTGCCAGCCTGCCTGCACGCCCACGCGCTTGCAAGTCAAGGGCACCATTGCGCATGCAAATGCATAGCGTTACACATGGTGTGCACTGTGTGCGCCCGCAGGTGCACACACCCTACACCCTCCATCCCGATGGGCTGCGCAAAGCAGAAGACCAACACAAGCAAAAAAGGAGCAAGCACACGCTTGCAACAGTCATAAGCTAGGGGCGTAAACGCCTCTATAGATGCAACAACCAGCAACAACCACGGTGGCGTTGCAGGCGCATACACCCTTCACCCTCCATCCCGATAAGACTGCGCAAAGCAGATGACCAACGCAAGCAAGAAGAGCAGGCATATGCTTGCAACAGTCTTGCAACACGCCTCTGTAGATGCAACAACCAGCAACAACCACGGTGTTGCAGGTGCGCGGCATGCCGATGGACTGCGCGAAGCAGATGACCAACACAAGCAAGAAAGGACAAGCACACGCTTGCAACAGTCACAAACACTAGATTACACCATTATAAAGATGCAACAACCAGCGACAACCGCGGCTGTGTTGCAGGTGCGCGGCATGCCGATGGACTGCACGAAGCAGATGACCGAAGCAAGCAAGCAAGGAGCAAGGAGCACGCTTGCAACAGCAATGAACAATCAACCCTGTAGCTGCTGCAACAACTCATACTTGTGTCTGTGCGTGTTGTGTGGCAGGTGCACGGCATGCCGATGGACTGCGCAAAGCAGATGACCAACGCAAGCAAGCAAGGAGCAAGCACACCCTTGCAACACAGTAACACAGTAACACGGGGTAACACAGTTACCCTTGCAACAGTCACAAACAATATATTACACCCTTCTATAGATGCAACAACCAGCAACAACCGCGGTGTTGTTGCAGGTGCGCGACATGCCGATGGAATGCGCAAAGCAGATGACCAACGCAAGCAAGCAAAAAGAGTGGGCACATGCTTGCAACAGTCTTGCGACATGCCGATGTAGATGCAGCAACCAGCAACAACCACAGTGTTGTTGCAGCTGCGCGGCATGCCGATGGACTGCGAGAAGCAGGTAACCAACACAAGCAAGCAAGACGAGCGGGCACACGCTTGCAACAGTCACAAACAATAGATTACACGCTTCTATAGATGCAACAACCAGCAACAACCGCGGTGTTGTTGCAAGTGCGAGGCATGCCGATGGACTGCGTTAAGCAGATGACAAAC
>VFSX01000029.1:610000-617500 GCA_016618255.1 Chlamydomonas sp. UWO 241 | reverse complement strand
GCGGTGAGTTACAGTTCTAGCGATTGCAAGGCAGGGCAAGGCGGCTGGCCGGGGTAGGGGGGACGAGCGAGGGGATGGACTGGTGCGTCAGACGTACATGGACCGCTACAGCCAGTTTCTGTCGGGGCGGTGAGTCTTAAGTTATACTGAGAGAGAGCAGAAGAGTTTTAGGGTTTAGTTTAGGGTTTAGGGTTTAGGGTTGAGAGAGAGAGATTAACAGAGAGAAAGAGAGAGAGAGGGCAACAGGGCAGGGCGGCTGACCGGGGGGGAACGGGGGATGTGCGGCGACTGCCACAGCCAGATCCTGTCGGTGCGGTGAGTTACAGTTCTAGCGATTGCAAGGCATGGCAAGGCGGCTGGCCGGGGTAGGGGGGACGAGCGAGGGGATGGACTGGTGCGTCAGACGTACATTGACCGCTACAGCCGGTTTCTGTCCGGGCGGTGAGTTAAAGTTTTAGCGATTGCGAGGGACGGCAGGGCAGGGGGGCGGGGGGGAGGTGAGCAAGGGGATTGACTGAGTGTCCAAGAGAAGTGTGTATGTGTGTGTGTGTGTGTGTGTGTGTGTGTGTGTGTGTGAGAGAGAGAGAGAGAGGGGGGGGGCGAGGGGGAGAGAGAGGGAGAGACAGGGGGACAGGGCAGGCTGCCAGCCCTTTGGAGGGGGAGGGGGGGTGCGACAGACGCACGTTGACCGCTTCAGGCAGTTCCTGTCCGGGCGGGTAAGTACAAGTTCTGGCGATTGCCAGGGACGGCAGGGCAGGGGGGGTGGCAAGGGGATTGGCTGGGTGTCCGGGCGGAGTGTGTATGTGTGGGGGTGTGAGAGAGAGAGAGGGAGAGAAGGAGAGGGAGGAGAGAGAGGGAGAGAGGGAGAGAGGGAGAGAGGGAGGGAGGGAGGGAGGGAGAGAGAGGGAGAGAGAAGGAGAGAGGGAGAGAGAGAGGGTTCCTGTCCGAGCGGTGATTTGAAGTTAGCTATGGTGGGGATGGGCAGGGCGGCTGACCTGGGAAGGGGGGACGAGCGAGGGGATGGACTGGTGTCCTAGGTAGACGTACATTGATCGCTACAGCCAGGGCTGTGAGTATATAAGTTGGAGTCGGGCGGGACAGGGCAGGGCAGGGCAGGGCGGGGCGAGCAGGGCGGCTAACCGGGGGGGGGGGGGGAGAGAGTGAGTGAGGGGGTGGACTGCTGTGCCAGACGTGCGTGGACCGCTGCATCGACCCATTCGACACGACGCAGTTGCTGCGCCCACACACCACCCCACACTCGCCCACACTGCCCCACACCCCGTCCACACAACCCCTCCCACCCTAAACCTGCAACCTGCAACCCAAAATCCTCAACCTGAAACCGCAATGCAGGCCGCCTCTCTTCGATGGTTGCAAAATCGACCCATTCGATGCGGCGTGCTCGTTGCTGCACCCACGCCATCCACACAAAGCCCCTACACCGCCCCAACACACACTCCCCACCGCCCCCCCACTCCCCCACACACCTGCCTCACTCCCCGCGACACAATGCAGGCCGTCTCTGTTCGATGATGGCGAGATCGACCCATTCGACGCAGCACAGTCGCTGCGACTCGTGGACGGGCGCGGGTCAGCCGCCGGGTTGCGGCTCGACCAGGTGTGGGGTGTGGAGTGTGACCAGGGGTGTGGGGTGGGTGTTGGTCACGTGTGGGGTCTGGAGTGGCCAGTTGGTCGCGTATGGGGTGTGAGTGCTGGTCACGTGGGGTGTGTGACCAGGTGTGGAGACAGGTGATGGGCACGGGGGGGGGGGGCACTGGAGGTTACTGGGAAGGGGGGCCTGCGTTACAGGTTGCGGGAATGGGGGTGTGGAGTTACGTGCCCCACCCTGCACGTGTGGACGCGCCGCAGCCGTCAATCCATGTGTGTGCGCACAAGCACGCGCGCACAAGCGCGCGCGGAGATGCTGCTCGCGCGCGAAAACGCACAGGCACCCCCTCCCCTTCTTCCCTCCCCCCCTCCCCCCTGCTCCACCCCCCCCCACCCCCCAATTAACCCTGCCCCTCCACCCCCACCCCTCCCGCCAGCTTCGCGGCAGCGCGCGCGCCGGTAGCGGCGGCAGCGCGCGCGCCGGCAGCGGCGGCAATTGCGGCGCGAGCGTGCGCGTTGGTGGATCTTTGATCGGAGCCGATGCTCTCGACAAGGCGCACAAGAGGGCTCAATCCCCACACCACACGAGTGGGCCACGGAGCGGTGGGTGTGCAGGCAGGCACGCACGCACACACACACACACACACACACACACACGCGCGTGCACGCACACACACGCGCACACACGCACATACACACCCGAGTGCGCACATACACACCCGAGTGTGCAGCCTCTCTCAAGTCTCTGCACCTTTCTCTCATTCCACTGCCGCTGATTGCACAAGATGTCTACGATCATAGGCACGGCTCAGCAGCTGGCGGCCTTCCTGTAACCCTCTCTCGCTCTTGTTCTCTCACCCTCTCTCGCTCTTTCTCATTCTTGCTCTCTGTCCGTCTTTCTGTCTGTCGCTCACTCTCTCACTCCCTCTCACTCCCTCTCACTCTCTCACACACACGCCCAGGCGGCCTCGGCGACAACGACGACCGCGCGTCTACGCCCACATCTAGGCAGCTGGGGAGCCTGCAGGAGGACGGGGAGCACGGCGGAGAGGGGGACGGAGAGGGAGAAGGAGGGGCGGCGCCACTGCAACAGCCGCCGCCGCTAGCACCTGTGCCGGCTGCTGTTGTGGGCGTGGGCGTGGGCCTAGCGGCAGCGGTGGAGGCGTCTACGCCCACGCCTAGGCAGCTGGGGAGCCTGCAGGAGAACGGGGAGCACGGCGGAGAGGGGGACGGAGAGGGAGAAGGAGGGGCGGTGCCGCTGCAACCGCCGCCGCAGCTAGCGCCTGCGCCGGCTGTGGCTGCTGGACCTGGCGTGGGCGCGGCAGCGGTGGGGGCGCCCGCGCCCAGGCAGCAGCTGGGGAGCCTGCAGGAGGACGGGGAGCACGGCGGAGAGGGGGGCGGAGGAGGAGGGGAGGCGCCACCGGCACCGCCACCGGCACCGCCACCGCCACTGCCAGCATCCACGCCGCCACTGCCGCCACTGCCGCCGCTGCCGCCGCCGCCATCGGTGCCAGCGTCGTTAACACCACCGGCGCCTGTGCCGGCACCACCGACGTCGGCGCCTTGGACTGCGCCAACACCGGCGACTGCGCCGCCGCTGCCGCCATCGGCGCCATCGGCGCCTGCGTCGGCAACACCACCGGCGCCTGTGCCGCCACCGCCGACGCCGGCGCCTGCGCCAGCACCACCGCTGCCGCCGCCGCCGCCACCACCGCCATCGGTGGCCGCGCCCGCACCGCCGCCATCAGACGGAGAAGAGGCTGTGTCGGCAGCGGGCGTTGGCTCGGGCGCGGGCATGGGAGCGCCGCCGCCGCCTTCACCGGCGTGTGCACCAGCAGCGGAGTGAGTGCAGGAGCGAGTGCGGGCATTGGAGGGGCAGGAGTGGCAGGGGAGGGCTCAAGCTTCCTGCCCCCACTTCCGTGGTCACTATGAGGCGCCGTAATGTGAGCGTTGTGAGGTGGTGACGATGCGGATGATGCAGTCGATGTGATGACGATGGTGGAGTTCGAGTCGTTCTGCCTGTGGGGACGCTCGGAGGGCGCAATTCGCACTCGCGACCTCATAGCACACACGCACGCGGTTACCACATCAGCATCGTAGTGTACAGTAGTAGCCACAGTAGAAGCTGGGATTAGGCGCTAGCTAGCTGGAATGCAGCCGTGGCGTTTTGAAATCGTGCACCGACCCAACCGACTCAGCACCGTCTTGCTCTCGCTGCCGCCCCCATTACCGCCCCCAATGGCGCTCCGCGCCCACGCGCCCTCTCTAGACGCACCCCCTGTCGGGCCCCTACCTGCCGCCCTAAGCAGAATGCCTCCGCTCTCGCTCTCGCAATCGCTCGGACTGCCGCCCCCCACTGCCGCTCTGGCAGACCGCCTTGCGAGGCAGCTCCCTCAATCCCACGCCCCGTGGATGCTGCTCCCCACTGCAGCTGATGTCAGGTCCCCCCTCCCTCCTGGGCCCTTCACTGCTGCTATTGCTGGCCCTATTGCCACTCACTTGGGAGAAGGCTGCCCTCACTCGAGCTGTCGGCCACGCAGCACGAGCCTGATAAACCCTCATGGCATCACTCGCGCTGAAGCACCTCCGTGAAATCAATGCAGAGAATAACGCTGTTGTCATGTTGATGGAGCTGGAGGGGCTGGGCCTTGGCCAGTGATGGTGATGATGAGCGGCGCCGGCTGGGCAACGACAAGAGGCGCCGGCAGAGGGAGAAGACGCCACCGTCGGCGCCTGAGAAGGCCGCTGCATATTAATCTTGCGACACGTAGCAACACAGAGCAGGGCAAGTTCCAAGGCCCAGTAACATAATCATCGCCAACGGTGCTCCCGTGGAATACGAAGAGCTGCTTGCGACAGGCGTCCCGCCCCAATACACCTCGACTCGGTGTGGTGGCCTCCCTCCCTCCCTTCCACCTGTGTTTCATGCGGTGAATGTCTCGATCTGCCGGATCCACCAAAGATCACTAGCTAGAGCGTTGGGTGGGGGGCAGGTAGGGGGATGGTGGAGAAAGGGTGCAGATCTGGTGTTGTTTAGATTCTTGCGTGCTCCATTCCACCGCTTCCCGATGCTGGCGTTGGTGGTGGTGGTCCGTCAGGTGATCCGATCGCTGCGGTGTGCCCCCGCGTCCGCCGTCAGCCTCACCACTCGGCATGCGCCACCTCCCCTTGCTGCAGCGGAGACGCCGTGTGCGCCTCCTGATTTGTGGAGCAGCTCGGGAACAGAGCCATGGGATCGCAGTATTGCTGGGCGAGGGCGTGGGGAGGCGCGGCCAGGCGAGGCGAGGGGGGCGAGGCAGCAGTGGGCGCAGCTGTGGTATCGCGGCTTCGCTAGTGATGCAGGCAACAGCGACAGGGGACGCAGCCCTGCCGGTGGCCGTGGGCGGGGAGCGAGCAGCCCGCCTGGGCCAGGTGGTGGGCAATACCAGGTGCGAGCGTGTCTTTGCGCGTGTCCCCATGCATCCATGCAGGCCGCATGCACCCGCGCACGCGCACATGGCGATCGGCATGCGCACCCTATGGAGAACAGGCACTCGCACCTGGCGTGCGTACTGACTCTCAACGCCCGCACACGTGCACAGCCCGGGCGCGGCGCCTCGAGCGCCTACGCGGGCGCCAAGTCTCCTAGTCAGCTGACCACCGCCATCAAGGGCTGCACCTCCCCGGACACACTCCTGGCACTGGTGGATCAGCACGGCCAGGCGTTCAACTACATCCACGCAGCCGCTGTGCTCAGTCATGCAGCGCAGCTGTCTGCGGACCAGAAGTGCACGATTCCTCACAGGGGCATCGAGCGAATGGTGGAGCTAGCGCGGGAGCAACTGCCATCCATGGAGGCGCGACAGCTGGCCAACATGGGCGCTCGCAAAGCTGCAGCACACAGACGACGCCCTCATGGCCGCGCTCCTGGAGGTGGCCGAACCACAGCTGCGCGACTTCAACCCCCAGAACCTGGCCAACACGGTGTGGGCACTCGCGACGCTGGGCCACTACGACGGCGCCTTCATGGCCGCGCTCCTCAAGGCGGCCACGCCGCAGCTGCGCACATTCAACCCGCAGAACGTGAGCAACACGTTGTGGGCACTTGCGGTGCTGGGACACATTGATGACGCCTTCATGGCCGCGCCGCTTCAGCAGGCGGCAGGCATAGTGCGCGACTTGAATGCTGAACAACTCTTTCAACTGTTCCAGTGCATACTCTGGCTCGAGGATCAGCACTCGGACGTCGCCGTGCCTGCGCAGCTGGCTGCCGCATGCAAGACGGCGTGGATGGAGGAGCGCGCCGATGCGCGACCCTCGCGCACACAGCTCGAGGTGCTTGCCGTGGTGCGCCAGCTGCCTGGCTGCTCTGGTGCCACCAGCGGGCAAGCAACGGACGACGGGCTCTTCTGCATCGACATCGCCGTGAACCTGCCGGATGGCAGCAGGCTGGCGGTGGAGGTCAACGGCCCGACCCACTTCCTGAGCAGCCCACCGGGCAGGCTCAACGGAGCCACGCTGCTGCGCAACCGGCTGCTCGAGGCGCGCAGCTGGCGGGTGGTGAGCGTGCCGGCGAGGACTGGTTGGGACCCGCGCGCGAAGGAGGGCCAGCAGGCGGCGCGGGACTACCTGCTCAGCCTCGGCGTGGAGCCATCGTAGCTGCGGATGGGGTGAGCGATTAAAAAGCGATGAGCTGCTGGACTCAGGCGTGGTGCCTGCTTGTGCCTGCCAGTACACCTCTCACGGCCTCCCTCTCTTCCAGTGACTCGAGTCCTACAGCCTCAGCTATGTAGGGATGGTAGACGAAGTTAATGTTATGTTGCGGCTTGGGTTGGCTATCACACCACTCGGGCCCCACCTCCCCGCCAGCTCGCTGCTCCCCGCCAGCAGAACAGCCTGCTACTGTCTGGCATCACACTCATCACAACACGGTCGCCAATGCCGCCCCTGGCTAGCTACCGCCCCCTACAGCCAGAACATTCCCCGGTAGGCTGGCGCGCTGCGTGGCCTTGCGGGCTCTCCTAGCAGAGTCCCCCTAGACGTGTAGTCTAGGCCTTAAATCACGCCCAGGGGTCCTCCGGGCGCGCACGTGTAAAACCTGTAAAACCAGCCAGAACACATCACAGCATGACGGAGCCTGCCAGTGCCGCCAAGTCAGCCAGCACCGCGTCGACCCCGCCCGGCCCCAGCCCCGCCGCCTCCGCCACCTCCGCCTGCTGCGCCCTGCTTAGGAGAGGGAAGCTGCCCAGCAGGTCCCCGTCCAGGCAGCAGTTGGACGCAGCCGAGGCCACGCCCGTGCTGCCGGGCCTGCGTGTGTGCGTGGGGGGTGTTGTGGAGCTGGGGCGAAGGATCGGAAGGGCTTGCCTGTGCTTGTGAGCGTGCGGGTTCCCCCCCCCCCCCTGCCCCCTCCCCGCCCGCCCACCACACATCCGTCGGGGCGGCGGCCGCAGCGGCCGCAGCGTGTCGGACCCTTCCTCCCGCCCTCACACACATGCACAGACACGCAAGCACACACACACTACACACACCTCGGGGTGGCGGCCGCCACGGCCGCAGCCTGTCGGGCCCTCCCTCCTTCACACACGCACACACACATTACACACACCTCGGGGTGGCGGCCACTGCGTCCGCAGCGTGCACCAGCTCAGCGTCCACCAACTCCGTCCGAGCGTTTCAGACCCTATCCACCCCCCGTCCCCCTCACACTATAAACACCTTGGGATAGCGGCCACAGCGGCCGCAGCGTGCGCCAGCTCAGCGTCCACCAGCTGCCGTCCGAGCGTTTCGGACCCGCCGAGTGCACGCGGCGTGCGCGCGTGGCGGCGGCGGAACGCGCGCGGGTTGAGGCCGGCAGCGTGCGGGACCTGTGTGTGTGTGTGATGCGAGCGTGTGTGTGTGTGTGTGTGTGCGTGT